>RJWK010054622.1:0-14978 GCA_004363435.1 Platanista minor
CCACATTTAAGATGGGGCTGAGAGCAGTGCCAACCACAGTGTAATTTGAGAGCTTGCACAATGGGTGGAAGGTGAAACAACAGAGCAAACCCACAAGTGAACAGCTCCAGAGGAGGAATACACAGTGGCTTCCCACACAGAGGGAGTGCTCCAATCTGGCCTACCTCACACAGCAGATCAAAAACACAGCTAAGAAACAGATCTGGGGGTCTCTACTCCAACAACTAGGGAGTAGGCCCCACCTCTGGCAGAGAAGGAACAACCACAGAGTAAAGAGGAGGCCCTGCTCAATATCCTGTGCAGGATAAGGACAAGCATACACTGAAGAAAGACATGGCAGGCATCTATACTAAAAACAGCACCCACACCAAAAAATATTAAACCCAGGCAGGCAACACAGGGACATTCCCACATAAAAATAGTCCTCCAAGGCAGGCTGAGGGTCTGGCATCAGGAGGCAGAATCCCAGGAGCATTTAGTCTTGAAGGCCAAAGAGGCTTGAGTGCAGGAGCTCCACATGGCTGGAGGAAAAAGAGACTCCATTTTGGGGGGTGCACACAAGATCTCACATGCACTGGGACCAAGCACAAAGCAGTACCTCCATAGGAACTTGGGCTACACTTACCTACGGGTCTTGGAGGGTCTCCTGGGGATGCAAATCTCGACTATAGTTCCCTGTGATGGCAAGGACACTGGTATCAGAAGCCTGAGGGAATATTGATCAGAGAGAGCTCTCCCAGAGGTCCATATTTTGGCACAAAGACCCAACCATACCTAACAACATACAGTTTCCAGTGTTGGAAAGCTTCAGGCCAAAAGACCAACAAGATTGGTACATAGCTCTACCCATCAGAAGAAAGGCTGCCTAAAGTCGTACTGAGCTCACAGCCATGGCAAAACACACCCTTTCATGTGGACCTGTTCATTAGAGGGACAAGACTCAGCTCCACCCACCAGAGGGCAGGCACCAGTACCTCACACCAGGAAACCTGCACAAGCCCTTGGTCCAACCTCACCCACCAGGGGGAAGATACAAAAACAAAAGGAACTACAATTCTGCAGCCTGTGGAAAGGAGACCACAAACACAGGAAGTTAGACAAAAAGAGATGACAGAGAAAATGATGAAAATGAAGGAAAAATATAAAACCCCAGAAGAACTACTAAGTGAAGTGGAGTAAGCAATCTACCTGAAAAAGGATTCAGAGTTATGATAGTAAAAATGATCCAAAATCTAGGAAAAAGAATGGAGGCATGTATTGAAAAGATACAAGAAATGTTTAACAAAGAGCTAGATGATTTAAAGAACAAACAAACAGAGATGAACAAGGCAATAACTGAAATGAAAAATACCCTAGAAGGAATCAATAGCAGAATAACTATGGCAGAAGAATGAATAAGTGAGCTGGAAAACAGAGTGTTGGAAATCATTGCCACAGAACACAATAAAGAAAAAAGAATGAAAAGAAATGAGGACAGTTTCAGAGACCTCTGGGGCAACATGAAATGCACCAACATTCACATTATAGGGGTCCCAGAAGGAGAAGAGAAAGAGCAAGGGCCAGAAAAAAATATTTGAAGATATTATAGCTAAAAAATTCCCTAACATGAGAAAGGAAACACTCATTCAAGTTCAGAGGGCTCAGAGAATCATGCATAGGATGAAAACAAGGAGGAACATGCCAAGATACATATTAATCAAACTGACAAAAAATAAAAACAAAGAAAAGATGTTAAAAGCAACAAGGGAAAAACAGTGAATAATATGCAAGGGACTCCCCATGTTATCAGCTGATTTCTCAGCAGAAACTCTGCAGGCCACAATATATTTCAAGTGATGAAAGGGAAAAACCCAAAACCAAGAAGGCTCTACACAGCAAGGCTCTAATTCAGATCTGACAGAGAAATCAAAAGTTTTAGAGACAAGCAAAAGCTAAGGGAATTCAGCACCACCAAACCAGCTTTACAACAAATGCTAAAGGGACTTATCTAGGTGGGAAAGAGACCAGTAACTTAAAACAACCTTGCACATATATAGACTGCTGTATTAAAACTTCATGAGAAAAACAAACTGAACAACTACTATATATACACACACAAAAATAGAAAGCTACCCAAACACAACATAAAATACGGTCATCACACAACAAGAGAAGGGAACAAAATAGGAAGGGAAGAAAAAAGTACAGAAACAAACCAAAAGCAATTAAGAAAGTAACAATAGGAACATACATATCAATAATTACCTTAAAAGTAAATGGATTAAATGCTCCAACCAAAAGACATAGACTGGCTGAATGGATACAGAAACAAGATCTGTATATATGCTATCTACAAGAGACCCACTTCAGAACTAGGGACACATACAGACTGAAAGTGAGGGGATGGAGAAAGTTATTCCATGCAAATGGAAATCAAAAGAAAACTGGAGTGGCAATACACATATCAGACAAAATAAATCTTAAAATGAAGACTGTTACAAGAGACAAGGAAGGACACTACATAAATATCAAGGGATCAATGCAAGAAGAAAGTATAACAACTGTAAATATTTATGCACACAAATTAAGAACACATCAATATGGTAAACGCTAGCAGCCATAAAATGGGAAATCTATTGTAACACAAAAATAGTGGGGGAATTTAACACCCCACTTACACCAATGGACAGATCATCTAAACGGAACATAAATAAGGAAACACAGCCTTAAATGGCACATTAGACCAGATACACTTAATTGATATTTATAGGACATTCCATCCAAAAGCAGCATGATACACTTTCTTCTCAAGTGTACATGGATTCTGCGGGATAGAACACATTTTGGGCCACAAATCAAACCTTGTTAAATTTAAGAAAATTAAAATCATATCAAGCATCTTTTCAGACAACAACACTATGAGATTGGAAAACTATTATGGAAAAAAAACTGTTAAAAAACCCCATAAAATCATGGAGGCTAAACAATATGTTACTAAAACCAAGGTATCATTAAAGAAATCAAAGAGGAAATCAAAAAATACTTAGAGAAAAATGACAAATAATGTGAAAATCCAAAACCTATAGTATGCCAAAAAGGAGTTCTAAAGGGGAGGTTTACAGCAATAAAATCTTATCTCAGGAAACAAGAAAAATCTCAAATAAACAACCTATCTTTACATCTAAAGCAACTAGAGAAGGAAGAACAAACCAAACCCAAAGTTAATAGAAGGAAAGGAATCATAAAGATCAGAACAGAAAGAAACGAAATAGAGAGGAATAAGACAATAGAAAGATCAGTAAAACTAAAAGCTAGTTCCTTAAAATTATAAACAAAATTGATAAACGTTTAGCCAAACTCATCAAGAAAAGAATGGAGATGATTCAAATCAATAAAATTAGAAATGAAAAAGGAGAAGTTACAACTGACACCGCACAACTATAAAGGATCATAAGAGACTACTACAATAAACTACACATGAATAAAATGGACAACCTAGAAGAAATGGACAAATTCTTAGAAAAGTACAACTTTCCAAGACTGAACCAGGAAGAAGCAGAAAATAAGAATAGAACAATCACAAGTACTGAAACTGAAATTGTGATTAAATCTTCCAACAAACAAAAGTCCATGACCAGATACCTTCACAGGTGAATTCCATCAAACATTAAGAGAAAACACCTATCCTTCTCTAAATATTTCAAAAAATTTGAGAAGAAGGAACACTCACAAGCTCATTCAATGAAGCCACCATCGCCCCAAGACCAAAACCAGACAGAGATGTCACAAAAAAGACACTTAAAGGCCAATAACACAGATGAACATAGATGCAAAAATCATCAAAAAATACTAGCAAACCGAATACAACAACATATTAAAAGGATGATACACCATGTTCAAGTGAGATTTATCCCCAGGGATGCAAGGATTCTTCAGCATACATAAATCAATCAATGTGATACACCACATTACAAAACTGAAGAATAAAAATCATACGATCATCTCAATAGATGCAGAAAAATCTTTTGTCAAATTTCAACACTTATTTACAATAAAAACTCTCCAGAGAGTGGTCATAGAGGAAACCTACTTCAACACAATAAAGGCCACATATGAGAAACCCACAGCAAACGTTATTCTCAATGGTGAAAAACAGAAAGCATTGCTTCTAAAATAGGGAAGAAGACAAGGATGTCCACTCACACCACTTTTATTCAACATAGTTTTGGAAGTCCTAGCTATGGCAATGAGAAAAACAAAATAAATAAAAGGAATCCAAATTGGGAAAGAAGAAGTAAAACTCTCAGTGTTTACAGATGACATGACACTATATGTAGAAAATTTATACTAAAGATGCTACCAGAAAAGTACTAGAGCTCATCAATGAATTTGGTAAAGTTGCAGGATGAAATATTAACACACAGAAATTTCTTGCATTCCAATACACTAACAAGAAAACTTCAGAAATAGAAATTAAGGAAACAATCCCATTTACCATCACATCAAAAAGAAAAAGATACATAGGAATAACCAAAAGTAAGGAGGCATAAATCCTGTACTCAGAAAACTGTAAGATACTGATGAAATAAATCATAGATGACAGAAAGAGGTGGAGAGATATACCATGTTCTTGGATTGGAAGAAGCAATATTCTCAAATGACTATACTACACAAAGGAATCTGCAGATTCAATGCAATTCATATTAAATTACCAATGGCATTTTTCAAAGTATTAGGAGAATATGGTTACAATTTGTATGGAAACACAAAAGACCCTGAATAGACAAAGCAATACTGATAAAGAAAATTGAAGCCGGAGGAGTCAGGCTCCCTGACTTCAGACTGTACTATAAAGCTACAGTCATCGAAACAGTATCATACTGGCACAAAAACAGAAATACAGATCAGTCAAACAAGATAGAAAGTCCAGAGATAAACCCACACACCTATGGTCACCTAATCTATGACAAAGGAGGCAAGAATATACAATGGAGAAAAGATAGTCTCTTCAATAAGTGGTGCTGGGAAAACTGAAAAGCTACATGTAAAAGAATGAAATTAGAATATTCTCTAACACCATATACAAAAATAAACTCAAAATGGAATAAAGACCTAAATGTAAGTCCAGACACTATAAAACTCTTAGAGGAAAACATAGACAGAACACTCTGTGACATAAATCGCAGCATGATCTTTTTTGATCCACCTCCTAGAGTAATGAAAATAAAAACAATAATAAACACATGTGACCAAATTAAACTTAAAAGTATTTGCATGCTAAAGGAAACCATAAACAAAATGAAAAGACAACCCACAAAATGGGAGAAAATATTAGTAAACCAAGCGACCAACAAGGGATTAATCTCCAAAATATACGAACAGCTCATGCAGCTCAATTTAAAAAAAAATCAAAAAATGGGCAGAAGATCTAAATAGACATTTCTCCAAAGAAGACATGTAGATGGCTAAAAAGCACTTGAAAAGATGCTCGACATCATTAAATATTAGAGAAATGAAAATCAAAACTACAATGAGGTATCACATCACGCTGTTCAGAATGGCCATCATCAAAAAATCTACAAACAATAAATTCTGGAGAGGGTATGGAGAAAAGGGACGACTCCTACACTGTTGGTGGGAATATAAATTGGTACAGCCACTATGGAGAGCAATATGGAGATTTTTTTTGTGTGTGTGTGGTACACGGGCCTCTCACTGTTGTGGCCTCACCTGTTGCGGAGCACAGGCTCTGGATGCACAGGCTCAGTGGCCATGGCTCACAGGCCCAGCCACTCCACGGCATGTGGGATCTCCCCAGACTGGGGCGTGAACCCATGTCCCCTGCATTGGCAGGCGGACTCTCAACCACTGCGCCACCAGGGAAGCCCTGAAGATTCTTAAAATACTAAAAATAGAGCTGACATATGATCCAGCAATCCCACTCCTGGGCATATATCCAGATAAAACCTTAACTGGAAAAGATACATATAACCAATATTCATTGCAGCACTATTTACAATAGCCAGGACAGGGAAGCAACCTGAATGTCCATCAAGGGAAGAATGGATAAAGAAAGTGTGGTACATATATATACAATGGAATGTTACTCCACCATTAAAAAGAATGGAATAATGCCATTTGCAGCAACATGGAAGGAGCTAAAGATTGTCATAATGAGTGAAGAAAGTCAGACAAAGAAAAGACAATCATATGATTGTCTTATATGTGGAATCTAAAAAAATATATTACAGGGCTTCTCTGGTGGTGCAGTAATTGGAAATCTGCCTGCCAATGCCAGGGACACAGGTTCAAGCCCTGGTCTAGGAAGATCCCACATGCTGTGGAGGAACTTGGCCTGTGTGCCACAGCTACTGAGCCTGTGCTCTAGAGACTGCAAGCCACAACTGCTGAGCTCACGTGCCACAATTATTAAAGCCTGTGCACCTACAGCCTATGCTCCACAACGGGAGAAACCACCACAATGAGAAGCCTGCACACTGCAATGAAGAGTAACCCCCACTCTCTGCAACTAGAGAAAGCCTGTGCACAGCAATGAAGACCCAATGAAGCCACACACAGAAAAAAAAATTACAAACAAACCTGTTTACAGAACAAAAATAGTGTCACAGGTGTAGAAAACAAACTTATGGTTACCAAGGGGAAAAGGGGGGGAGAGGGATAAATTGGGATATTGGTATTGACATATACACACTACTATGTATAAAATGGGTAATTAATAAGAACCTACTGTATAGCAAAAGAACTCTACTCAGCACTCTGTAATGACCTATATGGGAAAATAATCTAAAAATGATTGTATATATGTGTATGTATAACTGATTCCATTTGCTGTACAGCAGAAACTAACACAACATTGTAAATCAATTATACTCCAATAAAAATTAATTTAAAAACAGAAACAAAGCTCTTATAAAACTTTAAGTGAAAGATTAGTCTGAATTAGCCTAATTCAAGGAAACAAATATTGGAAAATGTGTTTCCTGCATTCCTCTCTACTTTGATGAGTATCTGTGTGAAAAATACCATGGAAATAATAGTAATGGATAGAATTGATATTTCACCTGCATTGAAGATATTACTCTATTTTCAAGCATAAAAATTGTTTTTAAAGTCAGGGCTTCCCTGGTGGCACAGTGGTTGACAGTCCGCCTGCTGATTCAGGGGACACATGTTCGTGTCCCGGTCCGGGAAGATCCCACATGCCACGGAGCAGCTAGGCCCATAAGCCATGGTCGCTGAGCCTGTGTATCCAGAGCCTGTGCTCCACCAAGGGAGAGGCCACAACAGTGAGAGGCCTGTGTACCACATACAAAAAAATGTTTTTAAAGTCAATGTACATTTTATAATTTAAAACAAAAGTATGTCATATTTTATAGTAAGCATTTAAAGAGAATGGAGTCATTTATCTTTATGTTATCTATTTAGGTTTTAATAAAACTATTTTCATTTGTTTTACTTATTTTTGGCTTTTTGTTTCTGAAATAAATTTTCTGAAAACACATAAACTATATTTCAATCATTTCCATCAGCTCTTACTATTTTTGTTTCTATTTCAAGCCAAGCATACTTTATATTTCATGGGCTATTATAAGATTCAACACATTATGATTTAAATAGTGTCCTGTTGGGCTTCCCTGGTGTCTCAGTGGTGGAGAGTCCGCCTGCTGATGCAGGGGACACAGATTCGTGTCCCAGTCTGGGAAGATCCCACATGCCATGGAGTGGCTGGGCCCGTGAGCCATGGCCGCTGAGCCTGCACGTCCAGAGCCTGTGCTCTGCAACAGGAGAGGCCACAACAGTGAGAGGCCCGCGTAAAGCAAAATAAATAAATAAATAATAAATAATAAATAATAAATAAATAAATAAATAAATAGTGTCCTGTTGAACTAGATCAATTGTGTGCAGCAAGCTAGTAGGTACCTTTGGGTAATGACTAAAGTACTTGCCATGTTTCCCACTTATAATATATAGAAAAGCAAGCACTAAAAATTAAAAATAAGGGCATTCATGCTCAGGTAAATCCCCAACTCAAAGAATCAGTGAGGGAAAGAGCACCAAACCTGTATAAGAGGACTCTTTGAATTTGGATTTTAAAAACAATGAACTGTGTTGACTCCAATGATTTTAATCAAATAAAATAATCTAGAAAACTACCATGAGTTATTTGTAGAAGATATATAGTAAGTGACAGCAGAGGACATGATAAAATCAGCAGGTGCCATGGAACACCTCAAGGCAATAATATTCAAATAAAGTCTTAGTTTAAGATTAGCTTTCTAAGAAGATGCGGTACATATATGCAATGGACTATTACTCAGCCATAAAAAGGAACAAAACTGTGCAATTTTCAGAGATGTGGATGGACTTAGAGACTGTCATACAGAGTTAAGTAAGTTAGAAATAGAAAAACAAATATATAATATTGCTTATATGTGGAATCTAGAAAAATGATGCAGATGAACTTATTCATGCAGATGAACTCACTGAGGGGAGTGATCAGCTGTAAGGGATGAAGGAACTCAGACTCTAAGCTGCCTCTGAGCAGAGCAGGGGCAGCCATTACTGAAATAGAGTTACAGACATAGAGAATGGATGTATGGATACCAAGGGGGCAAGAGGGGGTGGGATGAATTGGGGGGTTGGGATTGACATATATACACTACTATGTATAAAATTGATAACTAATGAGAACCTACTGTATAGCACAGGGAGCTCTACTCAGTGCTCTTTGGTGACCTAAATGGGAAGGAAATCCAAAAAGGAAGGGATGTATGTATATGTATAGTTGATTCACTTTGCTGTACAGAAGAAACTAACACAACATTGTACAGCAACTATACACTAATAAAAATTGATCTAAAAAAAGATTAGCTAGCTCTCTAATATATCCTTTGATCAAACAAAGTTTCAGAAATACTGCTCTCAGTAAAGGGGACAGTAGCTATTGCAAGGAAGTAGTGACAGTTTTCTTGAGACCTCCAGACAGGCTTAACATGATTAAATCTAGGGAAAAACACAATTTGCCTCAAGGTGGCAACTTTACCATATGACAAGTATTTAATACCCCTTCTTTATCTATATAAGCTATCAAATTAAGGACTAGCCCCAAGCAGTTAGTAGTGTTTTCAGTAGTGATGTCATTGCTACAACTGTCAAACAATTTATATACAAGTTGACTTATTCCAACATGAATAAAATTTCCATTTTATTAAGACAAAGTAATAGCAACAGATAAAATTAGACATCTCATAGGAGAGAGTGACCTCCAAGTTTACTTTTGAGTCTATAATTCCAACAAGAATATACCAAAAGTCTTGCCCTATGTTAATCTTATTGATTCCAGTAAAGCACACTAAATATACTAGATTGAGAGCCAGCAAAACTTGATTCTAATCCTTTAAAATATATTTCATTTTAAAATCAAAAGTGGTTGTTTTGTGTAGAAATCACCTGGATTACAACTCACTTGGGAGGAAAGCATTTAAGGTGTCATTATTATATTCATTATTATGACTGATTTAGAGTACCTTTATTTCTACTCTGTCCTCCCCATTTTCTGAGTTCTGTTCATTCAATCAGTGAATGCAAGACAATTTTGGATATTTATTTAATTTAGCATGTAACTCTTCCTTTTCAGGATTTTTTAAGCATTCATTTAGTTTTGATATAATAATAATATAATGTATTACTTAATCTTATATGACTCATTGATTTTAAGACTCACCAGTTGTCCTTTTATACTACTCTTCTTTTCTTGACTTATTAAGATTTGATCAATTTCTAATTCAGTTGGAATATGTTTTTGAGTAATTATTTTTATAAAGACAATGTGAGTAAAATATTCACAAAGCCTTTGCTTATTTGAAAATAGCTTTCTGTTTGTGTTTACACATAAATGTTTACTGTTGCAGAGAAACATGAAACCATCTGACTTTGGTTCTTTTGGTTCTGACTTTCAGTTTTCTTTACTGCCTATATACTAGTAGAATTTTAAAATTCACCTTTTAAAATAATTTTACAGAAATATTTCTGCTTTGGGGATTTATTTTGTTAATTTCTTTTCCCAAATATAATGAAATCCCTGTTTAAAAAGTAAAAACATTTTTTTTGCAGGTGGCTCTGGGAGATATCAGGGAAGTGATCTGATACTAGTGAATTCTAAAAGAAGAAGGAGACTGCTTAGAATGCTTAATAAGATTTTCTGTGATTAGCAAGTATGGTAATTATATGTCTTTAGGTGATATGTGCTTTATGTGCCATATGGTACCAAAACCACACCCAATCTTAGGTCAAGGAAAGCTCAAGGGGATGTGGTAATAGTTTCTATTTCAAATTTAATATGGTAATCTTTAAGAACAAAGCTGACTGGTTTGATGTTTTAAGGTTGCTTAAAATGTGCTAGAGTTAAACAATTACATCAAAATAACTGCATCAAAATGTCATACTTTTTTACCATCATGCTTACCTCGAAATCAAAATATCTCAGAGAAAAGTATTTCATATTAGGACAGTTATTCAGAATCATAGTATTGAATTCAGCTAATATAAGCTTTATAAGATTGTATTTTAAACAGTTATCCACTCTATAAGTTTAAAAATATTCACCTTGCCTAAAGATACCTAGAATTCCTCTGATTTGAAAGAATTAAATACGACCTATTGTCCTAATGAAATATGGATTTTTAAATATACAAGACAGTTTCCATAAGACTGACATTTACATTCAACTGAAGATATTCAGATACCAAAGGTTTATTACAATGTATATCAAAAGAGGACTGAAATTGTTAGTGGCAGCTATGGTAACAGAAATCAGTATTAGAGGAAGAAGCATAGATCATGGAGAATGGTGTTAATATTTCTACAGATTCTTGAGCTCTTCTGTAAAATATAGAGTTGGAGAATCTATCCTTAATCAAAAAAGAAAAAAAATAAATTGCAGAAATATGTCATACTGAGGTTAGATGCACTTCAAGAGTAACTAACTATTAAACCACAATTAGGATTATGAAGGTTGCAGTAAAGCTATAAATGTATTCATATAGAATATAAGTCCCTTCCATCAACTTATGTGAACTGAGAACCATAACAGAGTAGGATGATGTAAAATTCACCTCCTCCCATGAACACATCAAAAATATATCTACATGTGGAACAAGTCTCACTGAAAAACTAACTGGAAACAAGCAGGAAGACTCCTGTACAACCAAGGATATAAGATAGTTCCACACTAAATTGGGTAGGAAGGAAACAGAGGCAATCAGGTCAAGGCCTGTGACCCTGGAAGGGAATTCAGAGGAAATGGTAGATTACATGGATGGGGATCAGCCCTGGGGAGTGAGCAGTTTGAGCCACACATTGGGTGTCACAGTCTGGGTCCCAACAGACGGCAGAGGTAAGTCAAGCCCCCTTGACTGGTTGGAGGGCTGCTGGAACTAACAGAAGAGCTGTGGAATGTCTATAATACACTCACTAGGAGCTCAAGAGCACTGGCTTTCTCCCAAGGCAGACCAGAGAGCACAGATTAAGGAGTGATCCAGTGGCTGCCTGGTTTCCAGCCTGAGAGGAGCAAATGCTTCAGTCCCTGCTTACCTTACATTGCAGCTCTACACTGAACTGATGGCTGGCATAAGTAGGGCGAGAGCTTAACTGTGGGGCCCAGAGTTGACTTAGATCCAGGCAACAACTGAGCTGGGCAGGGTAAGCCATTGCAGACACTTATACAGGCAGCACATCATAGGTGGTCCTGATCTCTGACTGAGGCCAGATCACCAAAGCCCACAACCCGAAAAACTCTGAGAGAACATGTGGGCCCTGCCTGCCTTATGGCATGGTGCCACAACAAGGTGGGAGTGGCAGAGGCTGAGGGGAGTGATCAGCTGTAAGGGATGAAGGAACTCAGACTCTAAGCTGCCTCTGAGCAGAGCAGGGGCAGCCATTACTGACACTTGCACAGATGGTGCATCAGAAGCATCCCAGACACCTGTCTGCTTCTTGCCTGCTGGAGCCCACGCCCCATCACCAGTTAAAAGACTGCATGGCCCCTCTCGCTCCAACACTGCTCCCATCTGGAGTAAGTGTGCCAGTGCTGGAAAAGAGAATAGCACACACATAAAGGGAACAGAGAGACCTTGGATCTGAACCTCAGCACTTCTGCTCCAGCAACTTGAGATCTGACACTGTCTGAAATAGGGCAGTGACAGCCACTGAGCAGAGGGGAAGCCTCACCTAATACTTGGCTCTGTCCCTAGCTCCTCCATCTCCAGCTTTACCTGCTACCAGAGTGTTACCTGCCAGCACACCTTGCAGAATTATGTGACTTGCATTGACATCAAATCTGGCTCTCCCACTAAAGGCACTGGGCACAAGTCCACTGTATGGAGATGCTCCCACATAAGGACGTACCTTAAAGACTGCAATGGGTAACTGTTTTACCTAAATTCATAGAAACAGGGAAAGTTAAGGAAAATAAGCAGACAGAGGAACTGGTCTCAACTGAAAGAGCAAGAGAAAATGCCTGAAAAATTAAATAATGAAACAGAAATAAACAATTTACAGAATGAAGAATTCAAACTATTAGTAATAAGAATGCTCCCTGAATTAGGGAAAATAATAGATTAACACAGAATTTTAAGAATGAGGTAGGAAATATAAAAAGAGCTGGTCAAAACTGAAGAATACAATAAAGGAAATGAAAAACACATAAGGAGGAAAGAATAGCAGACTAACTGATGCAGAAAATGCATAAAAGATTTGGAAGATAAAATAATGGAAATCAAACAATCAGAACAGCAAGAAGATAAAAAAAAAATTTAGAAGAGTTTAGGAGATATTTTGGATAATATGAAGGAAGCCAACATTCACTTTTTAGGGACACCAGAAGGAGAAGAGAGAGAGAAGAGGGTTGAAAATGTATCTGATGTAATTATGGCTGAAAATTTCCAAAAAAACTGAAGAAGAAAAGATATTTCCAGGTATAGGAAGCAAAAAGGCTTCCAAACAAGATGAACCCAAACAGACCCACAACAAGAAATATAATAATTAAAATGACAAAAGTTAGATAAAGAAAGAAGTCAAAAAACAAGAGAAAAACAAAGAGTCATATACAAGGAAAATCCCATAAGGCTATCAGCTGATTTTTCTGCAGAAACTTTGCAGGTCAGAAGGATGTGGCATGATACATTCAAAGTGCCAAAGGGGAAGAAAAATACTTGTGACCTAGGATACACTACTCAGCAACTTTATCATTTAGGATTGAAGGAGAGATAAGGAACTTCTCTGAGCAGCCAAAACTAAGAGGGTTTGGCAATATTAAGCCTACCCTAAAAGAAATGTTAAATGTTCTCCTCTAAGTGGAAAAGAAAAGACTATAACAAGAAGTAAGAATCTATAGGAAATTACAGATCCCATCAGGAAAGGCAAATGTATAGTAAGGGCTGATAATCAACTACTTAAATAGGTAGAATGAAAATTAATATACAAAAAATTATAAAAGCATCTATAACAATGATAAACAGTGAAGAGATAAACAAAGATGTGAAATATGCCATCAAAAACCCAGAAGGTGGGGTAGAGGAGTAAAAAAATATAGATCTTTACAAACGTGATTGAAGTTAAGTGATTAATAGAACAAGTAGATAGAGTTGTAAGTCAGTGTATATGAGCTGCATAGTAACCATAAATCAAATACTTTAAAAAATTCAGAAAACGAAAAAGAGTGGAAGACAAGCATACTATTAAGGAAAATTATCAAACCATAAAGGAAGAAACAAAAAGAACAAATTAACAGAGAAGAATTACAAAGCAACATGAAAACAAGTAATAAAATGTCAGTAAGTAAGTGGATAGAAATAATTAATTTAAATGTCAATGGGAAAAAATGCTCTGATCAAAAGATAGAGGGTGGGGGCTTCCCTGGTGGCACAGTGGTTGAGAGTCCACCTGCCAAAGCAGAGGACACGGGTTTGTGCCCCGGTCCGGGAAGATACCACATGTCGTGGAGCAGCTGGGCCTGTGAGCCATGGCCCCTGAGCCTGCACATCCAGAGCCAGTGCTCTGCAATGGGAGAGGTAAAAAGAGTGACAGGCCCGTGTACCAAAAAAAAAAAAAAAAAAAGACAGAGGGTGGACGATTGGATAAAAACCAACGACCCTTCTATATGCTATCTACAATAGAAGAAAAAAAAACTATCTTTCTCAAACTATTCCAAAAAAAATGGAACATGATAGAACATTCCCAAATTCATTCAACATGACCACCATTACCCTGGCACCAAAACCAGAAAAAGACACACACACACAAAAGAAAATTAAAGGCCAATATATTTGATGAATATGGATATTAAAATCTTCAACAAAATAATATCAAACAAAATGCAACAATACATAAAAGGGATCATGGAACTTGATCTAGTGGGATTTATTCCAGTGACATAAGGATGGTTCAGTATTCACAAATCAATCAATGTAATACACAACATTAACAAAAGGAAGGACAAGTATCAGATGATCATCTCAACGGATGCAGAAAAGGAATTTGACTTAATTCAAAATACATTCATGATAAAAATTGTAATCAGGAGCAAGAAAATGATGTACACTCTTCACACTTCTATTTAACATCGTATTGGAAGTCCCAGCCATAGCAATGGGACAAGAAAAATACTAATAAAAGGCATCCAAATTAGAAGGGAAGGAGTAAAACTGTCACAATTTGAAGATGACATAATACTATATATAGAAAACCCTAAAGTCTCCACCAGAAGACTATGAGAACTAATAAATGAATTCAGTCAATTTGAAGAATACAAGATTAATATACAGAAATCTGTTGCTTTTCTATACACTAATAAGAACTATCAGAAATAGAAAGCAAAAAAAAACTTGTTTAAATCAGAGCAAAAAGAAAAAAAAAATATATATATATATATATATATATATATATATATATATATATATATATATATATATATATATATA
>RJWK010054623.1:0-14978 GCA_004363435.1 Platanista minor
TGTGTATTAAAAAGACATTTAAGTATATGTAAGCAAGTTCATGCTCTGGGAAGCAATATTTTAAAATGCAGATATGTGAGAAGGTTGTATATTCTGGGATGCTTTTATTCTTGGTAAGTATTTTAGAGATAGTAGAATATAATTCTTAATTTGGGCTTAAGTGGAAAAGCTTAGACTCACATGAATTTCCTTTAGCATGTATGCCATTCAAAGAAGTTTTAATCAACAGATGTCATTTATTCAGAAAGCACTTGAGATATTTTGTAGCAAGTTTTTAACTCTTCATTGCTCGTATAACTCAAGTAGAATTTTTGAAGATTTTTTATTATACTTAACATTCAGCCTGACCTACTCTGTTATTTCTAAGTAATTTTAATATTTGAGTTTCTTTTTTGTTGTTGTTTTCTTCTAGCAGAGTTTTTATTGATAAATTTATTTATTTGTGTTTCACTGTGTTGGGTCTTCGTTGCTGTGCATGGGCTTTCTCTAGCTGCAGTGAGCTGGGGCTACTCTTTGTTGCGATGTGTGGGCTTCTCATTGCGGTGCCTTTTCTTGTTGTGGAGCACAGGCTGTAGGTGCACGGGCTTCAGTCATTGTGGCGTATGGGCTCAGTAGTTGTGGCTCACAGGCTCAGTAGTTGGTGGTGCACGGGCTTAGTTACTCCGCGGCATGTGGGATCTTCCCAGACCAGGGCTTGAACCCATGTCCTCTGCATTGACAGGCGGATTCTTAACCACTGAGCCACCAGGGAAGTCCCAACTTGTATTGATACTTTTTAAACTAAATTTTACGTCAAGGAAATAAGGTAGATAACTTATTTATTCATTCATCCAGATTGCACTGTAACTGTTGAAGGCTGTCAGAAAATCAGAGACATTACTGTTCTCGTGTAGCTTATGCTCTATGAGGGAGAAAACCCATGTACAGTATTCCCTCCATATCCATGGGATTGGTTCCAGGGCCCTGCAGATACCAAAATCCACAGGTACTCAATTCCCTTACATAAAATGGTATAGTATTTGCTTATAACCTTCTGTATACTTGAAATCATCTCTTGATTACCTATAATACCTCATACAACATATTGGTATGTAAATAGCTGTAAGTACAATGTAAATAGTTGTCTGTGTGGCAAATTCAAGTTTTGCTTTTGAGAACTTTCTGGAATTTTTTTTTCTGAATATTATTGATCTATGGTTGGTTGAATCCGTGGATGTGGAAACCACAGAAAAGGAGGGCTGACTGTATACAGATACAAAGGAGAAAAGTATGTGTGATGTTTAGGGAATGGTTGCACTTGACAAGGAAGCCTCAGGGGGAGGAAAGTATAGAGGAAAGGCAGTCGTTTGAACTGGCCCTTCCATTTTAGACCCTCCCTCTTGGAGGGAAGGGTCAGGACTAGAAGAAGCATCCCAGACACAGAAGCTTTATTCTGTGTCTGATATTCTCAGGGAACATCAGGACCAAGACAGGTGAAAGGCAGTAGTTATTACTACTGTAATAATAATTTTGTAAACTAAAATTCAGATATGTTCCTTTCTTTCTTAATAAATAGCCCTGTTACGTTTCTGCCATTATTTAAAAAAAAAAAAAATTGTAGTCTCTTACACTATCACACTTACAGACTCATAATCCAAATGGCATACTCAGTGGTAGAGCTCTTTATCTTACATGTGAATAGTGGAATCACATCTTACATGAGGATTATATTCTGAAGTCAGAGTGTAAGGTAAAATGTATAAAGTCAGAATTACCCTTCAAAAAAGATACCGTGGTGGAGATTACCACACCATTTGCTCAGTATGCCAGACAACCAGTTTTTCCTTCATATCTGAAACAGATAGATGTCCTTTAGTTGGTTTCTGGTTGAAGCACTAGGTTTGTATATAGGGGACATCTGATAGAACTGTAAAGAGAAATTGAATTATTGATACATTTGTCTTATGAGTCCCTAAGACCACCTCTAGATTCTGTGGTCTTCTAGAAATGCTTACCGAACTCAGAAAAGCTGCGGTACTCATAGTCGTGGTTTATTGCAATGAAAGGATATATAATAAAATCAGCAAAGAAAGAAGGTGCATACAGTGAAGTTAAGGAGAAACCAGGCACAAACTTTCAGTTGTCCCCTCCCGGTGGAGTCACATGGACAGTGTTTCTTCCTCTCAGCAGTGATGCGTGACAACATGTGCAAAGTGTTGCCAACCAAAGAAGTTCACCCAAGCCTTGGTGTCGGGGTTTTTTTTTAATTAGGGGTCAGTCACATAGGCATGGAGCACCCACATGACTGACCTTAACTACTCAATCTTCAGTCCCCCTAGAGGTCAGACTGGTACTGCATCCTAAGGCCCCAAGCAAACAAACATAAATCATATTGTTGGCCTGGCCCAAGGCCCCAGCTAGACAAAGACACTCTTAACAGGCAGGATATTCCAGGGGCATAGAGATTATCTCCCAGGGGCTAGTCATGGGCCAGGTCTGAAAACCTTTGGAATGTGCGGGGTTTGGGGCAGCCCAGGCCTGATGGGCTGTACAACATTAAACACTTGGAAAGATTTAAGCTCATTAAGAGTATCATCCATTATGTTATTCAATAGCCATTTATAACATTGGTTTTAACACAGATTATTTAGTAGTATTCTCTGTGGTTAGACAGCCTTTAGTAAAAGATAAAGGCATAATCTAGTTTTTATAAATTATTTTCTAATCTTGAAGACAATTTTTAAAAATACTTATTTTGTTTCTGGGGTTCGTTTCTTTGTTTTTTTTTAATGATCTGATACATTGGGCTTAGAAGTATATCTAGCCATTTGAAATCTCTGACTGTAAAAATCATCTTTCTAGTGATTCCATTGTAAAAGGATTTTCTATTTCAGGAATTCCGTGAGTGAAACTGTAAGACTGGTCAGTGGCATACAGCATCCTGGATCTGCAGGGGGTGTTTATGAGACAACCCAGCACTTCAGTGACATCAAAGAGCACCTCCACATAGTGAAGCGGGACATAGATAACTTAGTGCAGCGAAATATGGTAAGCTCTTTTTTCTTCTAGTTTATGATTATCACAGTCTTCTTTTGGAAAGGAAAACCACATATTCTACTGAAAATATTTTAACTTTTAAATTAATGCCAGTGCTCCTTCTTAATATTCAAGGTAGAATTACTCCATATGATTCAAATGTCTACATGTTCCACATCATGCTTCCATAGCCTATTGAATAGAATTTTTAAAAAAATAAATTGCTATTCCAGTTAGTGGAATCATCACAATCTCAGTCTTTTTTTGTTCTAGGTTCTTTTTTTTTTTTTTTTTTTTTTTTTTTTGTGGTACGCGGGCCTCTCACTGTTGTGGCCTCTCCTGTTGCGGAGCGCAGGCTCAGCGGCCAGGGCTCACGGGCCCCAGCCGCTCCACGGCATGTGGGATCTTCCCGGACCGGGGCACGAACCCGTGTCCCCTGCATCGGCAGGCGGACTCTCAACCACTGTGCCACCAGGGAAGCCCTCTAGGTTCTTTTCTATAAGTTCTCTTTTAAAAATATGTCTCTTGTTACCAGTAATGATACCTTTAAACGGCTCTGAACAAGGTAAATGTCTCTCTACACACCCATTTGTTAGACAGACGGGCACTAGGTAATTCATATTTCTCTGTCTAGGCTGTTCAGGAAGTGCAGATCTAAAACTGGCTGACTGATAGCAGCTTTCTTTAGGCAAGATTTTTGTTTTTTTCCAGCTACTTTCCTGTCTTACTTGGTTCATTTTTTTTAAGTTTTTTATTAGGTCTTTTTTGTAGTGTTAGTCCCATCTACATTTTTGGAGATCGGCAATAAATATTAAAAATAGGTAGCATATTTTTGAAGCTTAACGTGCATAAGAGGTATTATTTAGAAGACAGATCCCTGGAACTTTTAAGGTTTTTCCTAACTTATTTACTGGCTTTGAAAACCCTTAAAAAATTCACAAATGTTTGTAGCATTTGCCTCTTCCAATTTTTCAAATGTAGCTTAATAGTTTTCTTATTGACCATTTTACCTCCCATCCAAAGCATTGTCATCTATTCCCTTAGTTCTGTTTGAGTTTATTTCCCCCCAACTTTTGCCTTTGTTGCAATGGCCAAGTTGATGCTGTGGGTAGTATATATCAATACATAGTGAAGACCTTTGTCCCATAGGTGTGAGCATATTGAGAACAACTAACCTTAGAAGCCATTCTGTCTGTATAGCTTGATGAAATCTTTGTCCCTGGTGTTTAATTACTTGCTTATAATAGAATGAATAATCATGGAAAGAGGAAAAGAAACATCTTCCAAAATACTAATTAGTGATGTTGAATGTTAGGAGATTGGGGTGGAAGAGAGCTGAGAAAAGGCCATTATCTCTGTCAGGTAGTTCATTGGTAGGGCAACTGTGTAATTGTCTGAAATAGAACACTTATGAGAGTGAGGATGCTGCTATTAATAATTACTCTAGTACAGCAAGTATAAACTGGAAGTGTCGAGGGAATTGGTGATCTATGACCTTCAGGGACACTAAAATCATTGTCACTGTGATGAAGGTAGAAGCAATGAGTTAGTGACGGGACAGTGAAAGAGTGGAGGCCTTCCCACATTGCCTGCTCTTTCAAAAAGTTTAGTGGTGAAAGTTAAGAGGGTGGAAGGCAATTATGAGATGAATTACTGAAAATACTTGAGTTTATACAGTAAACCATGAGTTTGATAAAGATTTCACACTTATTTCCTTTTCTGAAATACTGATTTGACTAATTGTAATAGAAAGTTCTTTGCCTTATAGCCATCAAATGAAAGACTGAAATGTCCAGAACTACCGCCATTTCCATCGTGTTTATCTACGGTGCACTTTGTTATATTTGTAGTGGTACAAACGGTGTTATTCATTGGTTATATCATGTATAGGTAAGTCTCTAAAATTTGACCCAACATTTTTCTGTATTTATTTAACTTGAGATATGCAATAAAGTTATCAAGGTCCATAATAGAACTTTCAATACCTATAAAATTAGGTTCCTGCAAAGCAAATATTGTGTCTAGTCTTTCAGTTCACACGGGAGTACATATATAGGACATATGTTTATCTTCATGTATTTCATACTTCAAAAGGCATTTTTAATTTTAAGCAATCCTATTTCATTCCAATGTAAAGTATATAGAACTTCTTTCAGTTTGTTTTTTGTTTTTTTTTTTTTTTGTTCTCTTTTTCCGTAGGACTCAGCAAGAAGCAGCTGCCAAAAAATTCTTTTGACCACCATTTTCATATGTGTACATCATGTATGTATGTACAAAATGTCTTTTTGAGGGAATTTAAGTATTTAAATTGCTTTGTAGTCTAAATTATTAAATTTTGTATAAAATAACTGTTTAAACATTGACTTGAATAAGAATAAACCTTAAAGACAACCATATGTAAATTTGTGCATAGTACATAAATCTATTTAAATTTCAGTGAATTTCCGGCCGGTAGAATACAGCCACTGAACAGAATATTGATAAATCAGAGGGTAAATAACAGAAAGGGGGCACCCCCATATATGAAAGTTACCCCTAAGTCTCTGATGTTGGAAGTTTCTATCTTGAGTGTAAACACCCTTGCCCTCTTGCCTCCTGCCAAAATATGAGGTCTGAGAGCTGCCCATCATGTTTATTTTGTAACCAAAGCCTTTTTTGTAGAGGCCAGAATTTCCTGCTCGAAGACTCAGTCCTGCAGTCCTTGAGTCTAATACAGCTCCCTTTGAAATCAAAGAATATTTTGTCTGAGAGTGTTAGGATCTAGACAGTAGGCTTCAGAATGTTTATTGAAGTATTTTTTCCCTTCTGATTATCAATGATGTATTTCACTTTTAAAGGAAATTGGAGGGGAGAATTAAGAGCTGCTTTTTGCCTGAAAAACCATTTAGGTGACAACATTCCTCTGATGATGGTTTTTATGGGTATTATACCTAGTGATGTGTTCATTTCATGATTGCTCATATTCTTGAGTGTCTATGTTCCAACAGTGTCAGTTCAATATTATGAAAATTACTCTGCGTTCATATCTCTAAATTCAACTCAGATTGCATGTCCTGAGTCTATTTTAAGGTCATTAAAAACTACAACTGCATTCTGATTTACATCACCCCATGCCACCTGGCGTTTGTGATGCCGCATATTTGTGGAAATTAGAAGGTAGTAGTAGAAAGCGGTGTTAAAGATTTGGAAGGCAAAATTTGAAAGATAGTGTTAGGACTTCTGATTTCTTTCTTTTAAGGCCAGAACTAAGGATATTGTGAAGCACTTGTTAGTAAGTTAACTTTGAAATATCAGGCTGGAAGGGGTTGTTGTACATAGTTCTAGGTATAGTAGAAACAGTCTGTAAATGACATTTCATTTTGTTTTCACGACTGATATAGACTTCAAAATACTCTTTTACTTTACCTCTTCTGGCTAGCTAAAACGATACCTTTCATTTGTCGCAGAATCGAAAATAGTACCGTTTTGTAAACAGCACTATTTAATTCTTCACAGCCTGCATAAATTTGCTCTTAGTTGTCATTTACAGACTGGACTAACTGCCAAAAATCCGTACAAAGGCTGTAAAGAACTCTGCATTATAGCAATGCCTAACTAGCACTACATATGCAAATGGTCCTAGCACGGCTTTTTTACAGCAGCGTTTATCCTGGAACGCCCAACAAGGACATTCTAACGATCCCTCTCTACCGACAGCCACTCCAACACAGAACTGCTTTGCTAGCATTTTTCCTTGTAGTGTTAACATTTTGAAATTCATATTTCAGAGACATCATCATCACAGAATTTACTCTTAGTCCATGGAAAAAAAATTAATACCTTCAGAAGAATGTTTCAGTTGTAGACTATGAGACTTGGAAATCCTCTTGAGATAAAAGGTTGCAAAATAGCCAGTATTATAAAATCCATGGTCACGTGTGCCTGAACTTAAAGAAATGTTAGACCTATGCAGTATGCATTTTCCAGGCTGAAATGCAAGAGCAGTCATTCCGATCATTCCTGACACAAGTGAAGGCAGCTATCGCGCAAAAGAGCATGAGCCTGAGCCTTCTTTTCTTTCGTACTGATTTAATTTGCTGAAAATCACTCAGTAAATCAATTCATACAAGTTACCATATTATTGGAAATTTGGTTTATTTTCCTCAAAACCGTCAACTTTAAGTAGCTCATTTCTGTAGGAAAATGTTTGCTCTATGGAAAAATCAGTCACTGCCAGGATTCTTTCATTTCTGTACTATTTTATATAACTGAATTTAACTTCTCTCACACCAGCAAGTATTTTACAGGTGCCTTGGATCAAAACAAAATTGATTTTACAATTTTAGTGTAAGTCTTTGTGCTTATGACACTTTAAAAACGAAATGCAATTATATTCAATATAATGGTTAATACTCTGATTTAATGTACCTCTTTGTGTTCTAATTGTTTTGAATGTTTTATTCAGCTTGAAACTCTGTGAGGCCACAATATTTTGTTATGTATTAAAGGGATAATAGTGTTTCTCAGAGTGTGGTCTGTGGTCCATCTGGATCCTGGAGTGCTTGTGAAGAATACCGATTCCAGGCTCAGCTCCAAACCACCTGAAGCAGAACTCAGGAGTGGGGGCTTCAAAGTATCAGTCTTCAGCAGGCGCCTCAGGTGATTCTGAGCACACTGCTGTTGAGAAGCGCTAAGATGGGCGGTGAACAGAAGTCTCTTGTTAACTTCAAAGCTGAGCTGAGAGCTGATACAACTTTTTCATTGTCAATGACATTAACAAATGTGCACTGATTCTCTTATACTTCCAATTTTTTACTTAATGTTCTTTTTACTGAAACTCTTGGTTTATTAGCAGTTACAAACTAAACCCAGATTGCTGCTTGTAGCTCTTGGTACTTCGGTTGACAGCTCTTAAATGTACAAAAGCATCTTCAGATCATGGTCAAGCCATGAAAACCCCCATCTTCAAGATGGCCTGCTAAAGCTTTTTGCTTTGCTGATTGTGATTTTTCTGACATTTTATCTCAGACAGTTATACTTTTTGATAACTTGGGGAGAACAAAAATCACTTGAATAAGAGATTGCCTGACCTGCTGCATTGCAGAGATACAATCCTTGGAAAGAACATAAGTGACAGTTGTGAATATTAAGATGTGATTATCTTTTCCTGTCCATGTGCTTATCGCAGGGAGATAGTGAACAAATGGTTATATTGGGGATTTTTTAATTTATAAGATCTAATGTAAAATCACCACTTGCAACTTTTTAGATCTGTATGTTGCCTGTTTAATATATTTCTTTTAAAGTTTAAAAGGGTTTTCTATCCACTGTTAATTTCAATTGGATAACATTTTGTCAAGTGTTTTTTTTCTGATTGTTAATTTGATGCTAGCTGGAATTCAAGAAATGACATTGACCTTATTCAAATAAAGAAATATTTTAGTAAATTTACTTTTTTCCTTCATTGGTCTCAGGTAATAAGTAGTTACTTATTTCCCAAGTAGTCCTCGATTTGTGATAGTATTTCATGTGTCACATGCTTTGCGTTCTGCCCTAGGTGGCCTACCACCTGCAGAGTCAATACATGGAAGCATAAGAAGAGAATAAGAAATGATAATGGGGCTTCCCTGGTGGCGCAGTGGTTGAGAGTCCGCCTGCCGATGCAGGGGACACGGGTTCGTGCCCCGGTCCGGGAGGATCCCACGTGCCGCGGAGCGGCTGGGCCCGTGAGCCATGGCCGCTGAGCCGGCACGTCTGGAGCCTGTGCTCTGCAGCGGGAGAGGCCACAGCAGCGAGAGGCCCGCGTACCGCCAAAAAAAAAAAAAAAAAAAAAAAAAAAAAAGAAATGATAATGGATCAATGCTTACCTTTGCTGGTAATGAAAAACACAAAATAATTAAAACAACATATTTGATGTTTTCATCTTTAATAACCAAATACTGGTAATAGTGTGGCTAAGCTGGAACTTTTAGTCATTACTAATGGCAGTTTTATAAAAATCTTTTCCTCTTTTTGGCAAGCACCATTCAACCAAGTAATTCCAATGCTGAGAGTCCATGTGGTATAAAAAGGAAAGAGTAGAGCTTTAGCACCAAACAAATCCGAGTTTAAATCTTGACTTGGCCACTTACTAAAGATGACCTTCAGTTTCCTCATAATACTTCTGTCTCAGGGTTGGTAGCTTTGTAAAAAGATGGTCTTTATAAAGTAGTTTCAGAATATGGAAACTAACGTAATGGACCCTTGTGCTATAAGCCCACAGAAAATACTGAGTAATGTAAAATTAAAGAATTAAATTAGATAGGTTTGAAAGAAATCAGAGGAAGCTTAAAGCCTGATCAGTGAGCCTTCTGGCAGAGAGCGGGGGGGTTGCTGGAAACTAGACACTGGTTGGGGCATGGGGACATGGCCATAGTAAAAATGGGATTTTTTGTTTGTTTGTTTGTTTTTGCAGTACGTGGGCCCCTCACTGCTGTGGGCTCTCCCGTCGCGGAGCACAGGCTCCGGACGCGCAGGCTCAGCGGCCATGGCTCATGGGCCCAGCCTCTCCGCGGCATGTGGGATCTTCCCGAACCGGGGCACGAACCCGCGTCCCCTGCATCGGCAGGTGGACTCTCAACCGCTGCGCCACCAGGGAAGCCCTTGATTTGGGATTTTGTTCAAGTATGATGAGAAGCCTTTGGAGGGGCAACACCTAGTTGTCCTGTTTCTCCTGGAGTATTTATTTTCCCTTTCTGGAGGATTCCACACACAGCAAATAGTTGCTGAATGTCCAAGTGGAAAGGCCATTGTAATAAATTGAGGAATAAAAAGTTTTTAAAGGATTATCTTTTGGGAAGACAATGGAAGATTTGATTTCATAAAGCACCACCAGGGAGTATTCGTTTGTCACATTGACGTAGTTACCACGTTAAGAGTTTCTGTGATGCTTGACACCCACCCCTCCCCAGCCTCCCCCCGTCCCGCACACACAGACAGACTGAGGAGGACTGGACAAGGAGAGGCTGCTTCACCAACTGGCATCTAATAATTTAGAATAACTTATAAAATGGATTTTTATTTTAAATAATAATTTAGAGATCATGGTTTGAATGTATTAAGTCTCAGGCAACACATCTTAAAGTGGAAGTGGAGCTAAGTATGAATGAATGTACATTCTCAATCAGAACACCAAGAAAAGTTTCTGTTTCACCCTAAATCTTTGTTAATCTTTCACAATGAGACCAATTTAGCAACAATTTTAAATTGGTTAGTAAGATGAAAAGCAGATCTTAAAATACATTTTAAAACATTTTAAGCAAAAATCCAGTTTATATAGTTGTGTACAATCTGAGGGATAGTCATCTATTTCCTGAAAGGGCTCATGCCTACAGATAAAATAATAAGCATAGGTTACTAATAGGCTGCATCTTTCCCCTCTGCCCCACCTGCTCTTGGAGTGCTTTAATTAGAAAGATACTAACATAGATTAAAGGCTTAGCCATGCTCAAATTCCTCCCTTGACCTGGAGAAAACCACAGCCATTGAGAATCCGTGTTACAAAACAATGTCAAAAGTTTTCTCCAGGGCTTCCCCGGTGGCGCCGCGGTTGAGAGTCCGCCTGCTGATGCGGGGGACGCGGGTTCGTGCCCCGGTCCGGGAAGATCCCACATGCCGCGGAGCGGCTGGGCCCGTGAGCCATGGCCGCTGAGCCTGCGCGTCCGGAGCCTGTGCTCCGCAACGGGAGAAGCCACAACAGTGAGAGGCCCGCGTACCGCAAAAAAGACAAAAAATTCTCCAAGTAACACCAGTGAGCTTAAACAGAGCACCCAGGAAGTGACTGCGTGTAAGAGGAAAAGGTGACCTCGATACACAATGATGATTTGACTCATATGTTCTTACCTTCTGGATCAGAGCAGTTAAAGTATCCAGCGCGTCATTTCCATGCAGAAGCGTAACCATGCAGGCCAGGAGCAGGCTAGGGTAATCCAGATGTAAGCAGAGGATCCTCTGGCTTGCCCATGCAGGCCAGGAGCAGGCTAGGGTAATCCAGATCTAAGCAGAGGACCCTCTGGCTTGCCCTTTTACACTCGCCTTGGCTGGGTATTTATGTACAGGACACAGTAACCGCTGAAACAGTATAGAATTCAAGCAAATCCTTGCATAGTACTTAAGAGTCCAATGAGATAAAATGATGGATCAAAGGATTATTTTTGCTTAATGAAGCATTTGGGGTTTTGAGTCTCACTGGACTCAGTTTTCAACAGGATGTTGTCCTCAAGGGCTGGAATTTGGAAATTCCACAACAGCCATATATCAGTCTGCTCTGATTAATTTAATTGAACGAACTCTTGATGAAGTCCTGCTGGCTTATAATTTAAAATTTAGAAATGGGTAGGGAGAGGGATGGATAGTGTGAAGGATTTCTTTTCCCTCTGAAATTAGCTTAGTGTATTAGTTCAGAAAGTAGTCGGTTGCGTCTGATTGTATGCTTTAGTAATCTGAACCATCTGCCTCTCTATACTAAGGAGTTCACCTCTGTAGTAATCCAGCTTACAGCGCACAAACCGCTCTTCTGTATCATTATGCCCTTGAGTAGGTGAGCCTGTGCGAAGTCCTCTGCTTTTTAATGTGTTGCTGTCCTTGAAGACAGAGATTTTGTGGGGTTTTTTTTTTTTTTTCCTTCCGGTTTTGTCTGAGTTTTTGGTATTCTTTCTCTGGGGCAGAAACAATGGCTTTCCTTATGAAAACTATGATAAGTAGTCAGGTAAAGAATTTAGGACTTGGTGGCAGGTCTGAAGAAGAAAAAGAAGAAGGAGGTGCATCTGATCCTGCAGCAGCTCAGGGGATGACCAGAGAGGAATATGAGGAATACCAAAAGCAAGTGATCGAGGAGAAGTGAGTACTTGCCACTTCATTTCCTTTTAAAAGCACGGAGAAATTCATTCTGGCCATACTGTCTTCAGCTCCCCAATTTCTACCTGTTTGCTCTTTAGATGCCTTTCCTCATGCTGTTTGCTTCTAACCTGAGGAAAGTCTGTTCTGCTAAAGTGAACCATTTCCTAGCATCAGCAGTTACTATGTCCTACTTGTATGAATGGGAATGAAAACTACTAAATAAATCTGCATGTTGTCCTGAAAGCCACTGAACACTTTCTGATCCAGACACATTTTAATTGACCTCAATTGTTCAAATGAAAAACTGTGCCTAAATAACTTTTACAGTCGTCAGGAAATCCACCCTCCTAGCAAGTAGAAAGCTTTCAAATTGTGAAAATTCAGACTTTGCACTTGGAAGAGGGCCTTCAAGAACATAGAGCACAGTGTTCGTGATCTTACGTGTGCAGAAAAAAAAGCCTAGAAAATACAACATGACAGTTATGTCATAAAACTTGGCTTCTCAAAGACTGAATAAATGTGTGGACTGCCTATTATGAAAAATTTAAAGATGCAGAAGAGTACAACAGTATAATAATGAATGCTCATATATACCTATGGCATAAAACTGACAGTTGACATTTTGCCATATTTGCTTATAGATGATTATCTGGTTAGATCATAGATAGATGCACGGAAACACAGATAGATACTGAGAACGATTTTTAAAGTAAATTACAGACATCACGATACTTTACCCCTAGATACTTTGGCCATATACCTCCAAAAAATAAGGACATTCTTCTGGCTATATAAAATGTAATAAAAATAAAACAGTAACATTTCAGTTGGGTATTATGGAATGTGACTATCACCAATTTTTCACTGCTGAAGACTGATCTTTAAATAAGTGTAATATAGATGTAATTTTTTAAAGTTTAAGGTAGAATTAATTTGAGTCTTAATAATCAAATCAACAGTACTGAAGCATCAATCTTGAAGTTAAATGTACATCGTATGTTACAAAAGTCTGTCTTTTTGCCACCATGGCTGTTTTGCTAATGATCAATTACATAATAGTTGCCTAAGTCCTCTTGCTTAGATGATTAGAGGTGAAAGGGTTAATGACCTGCAGGAAACTAAGAAAGCATAAAAGCCTGCATTTAATGGAAATCTTGTCTGTTGTATTTTTTCCTGAAAGAAATTGTGACTTATAAAACTACCTAGAATGTATTATGCTTGGCTCTGCGATAAATTTAAGATCCGTTTTTTTAAAAAATGCAACTGCAAAAATAATGTTTGTGCTAAAATAATACTTAGGCAAAAAAAGGCATCATTCCTTAGCATGTTTAAAAAAAAAGAACACATGTATAATGAAGAAACAGAAGCAGAACAATAGCACCAAATGTTCTCAGCTCAAGGGGCCCAATAAAAAGAAAATGGTCAGAAATATAGACTATATACCTGATATTAAAATATCACTCAGTATGTCCCAGCAATAAATCTGGTCACAGATATGGCATCTGTTTGATTAACTAATGACCTTGTTTTACTTAATTTTGTATCTGGACAGATGAAAGACCGAAATAGTCGAATGGCCTGGTCAGTCAGTCAGTGGATTGGGTTATTTACCAGCTACTCAGCCCTGTGTGTGTGTGTGTGTGTGTGTGTGTGTGTGTTATACATTTATGTGATCAACCAGTTTAAGCAATAGTAGCAGGACGGTGAGGCTGGCCTGCTTTCCCATGGCAAGAGGCATGACTTCCAGTCCATTGCTTGAGTTTTCAAGAGCTTCATCACCTAGAATAGAATACAACATAAAGAAGTAGGCATCAGGGAACTATACTCAATATTTTGTAATAACCTATAAGGGGAAAGAATCTGAAAAAGAATATGTATATGTATATATATAAAACTGAATAGCTTTGCTGTACACCTGAAACTAATACAACCTTGTAAATCAATTACACTTCAATAAAAAAATAAAATGTATAAATGAGAGCAACTATTACAGTGAAAAAGAAGATGATTCCAAAACTTGGAGTCAAGAAATAGAAACCAATTTAGCCACCTGAAAATGAAAACAGGGAATTTATTTTAAGGCAAATCATGCTTCATGCAAAGATGCTTCACCAAACCCATAACAGAAATCTGCCCAGGCCGCATATGGGCCTGAACCGGGACCAGAGCACTGCTGAGAAGCTACGAGCCCTCGTTTTCAATCTCTTGCCGTGGCTTCCACCTCAGTACGGCTGCTTTGTTCCTTCGGGGCAGTCAGCCCTCTACTTGGTCCTCTACCCAAACCACGTGGCCAGTGAAAAATGGCAGCCAACATCCCACAAGTTCACCCATTACAGCTCGAGCCACACTACTGGTCTCTTTCTGAGTCCCAAACCCGAATTCCCAGAGAAGAAAGTCCATTCATCCAGCTTGGTCCAATCCTGTACAGCCAGAGGGTGGGGACAGGTATATAAATATAGCCTCCAATAAGGCACTTCTTTGGGCAGCTGGGAGAGGAGGTAGTGAATGTGAGCTTCACAGACGTCCCTGAAGGTGTCCACTACTCTCTGGATCATCATGAGCAAGGGAGCCCACTTCCAACCAGCACCATCACAAGTCCAATTAGGCCACCTGCAGAGCATTCTGGGAATCCATACCCTGCCTTGTTTGAGGATGCCTCCCTCCAAACAGGGAAGGGAGCACTGAACCTAAACTGGGGCTTAGAAGGTGACCTTGTTTATTTTATGTCTTTAAATTTTTACTGGAGTCTGGTTGATCGACAGTGTTGTGAAGGTGACCCTGTTGAGCTTGTGTAAGAATTGCCGAGGGAGTTTGTTAAAAGTGTTGCTTCTCAATTGTGGGGCTGTGATGGAAGCAGGGAGATCATTTAAACGGCCAGGGCCTCTCCAATCAAGTGGCCCGGCATAGTATTTATGATAGAGAAAAGTACACAGACCATATCTGCTGTTTCCATGCCGGGCAGTAGGGGCCCAGGGAGATTGCTGAATTCAAGAGTAGCTGATTTAGGCTTCCCTGGTGGCGCAGTGGTTGAGAGTCTGCCTGCCGATGCAGGGGACACGGGTTCGTGCCCCGGTCCGGGAAGATCCCACATGCCGCGGAGCGGCTGG
>RJWK010054624.1:0-14978 GCA_004363435.1 Platanista minor
GCCTTCCCAGAGCTCAGGGGCAGGTAAAGCTGTTCGGAAGGGGGAAGATCCCCCCCGCACCGTGGGCTGACCCTGGTAGCAGAGATGGATCTTGGGAGCCTTAGGGCACTGGGTGAGGTCTGGACTCACCCAGGGTCACGGACACAGAGCTCCTCAGGCAGGGGAGGGTCAGGAACAGTAGCCACAGCATCTGCAGTGTGCCTGGACGGAGAGCACTTGGAGCCCCATCACCAGCTATGGGATGGGCTGCCTGAGGCTCCGGTTGCGATTGGATGGGACAGGGCTGCCTCCTTGGGTGCTGCCTCCACGGTTCTGCCTTGTGTCTGCCCCTCCAGAGCCCCATTCATCCTCCTAACACAGGAAGTGGGCCCCTGGCTGTGTGCTGCAACCAGACCAGTCTTCTCCTTGTGGGGGCCAGGGTGACCAATGGCCGGTCCAACAACGCTGGGCCTAGGCGGGGGGAGAAGTAAGCGGCCCGGGGCCTGGGGCCGCCCTGCTGGAGTGGGTCCCGTTGGGAAGGACACGGGTTGTGAATGCAGTTTGCAGAGAGAGAGAAACGTGAGGAAGGAAGGAGGCGTTCCTTGAGGCATGGCCCCGGCTGCTTTTTCAGGGAAGTGTCTTTAAGCAGAGGCGGGGATGGATTTTCAGCAGCTGCCATTCAGCCCTGAGCCTAGGGTCCTGCTCTTCTGGGTACCAGTCACTCCCAGGGACCTATGGTTGCTCCCTGGGCCTGGAGCCCAACCTCCGGGCTGATGACACCCACTGCTGAAGTTCTCTGCCTGGGCCCTGAGGACTCACAGCTACTGACTCAGAAACAGAGGCTCCAAATACAGGCCAAAGGAAAGTTCCAGCACTGAGTGTGGGGGCCAGGCTGTCAGAGACCCATGAGAATGCTGGGGACCCAGGCTTCTTGGGGGGTATATGGTCATCAGTGTAATCCTGACCACAGCCTCAGAGGACAGGACGGGTCTGGGGCACGTAGGGTAGAAGGGTCGCTGAGGGCCTGTTTTGTACGAGGTTTTGAGATCGGGAAAGAATCAGAGGGAGGAGGGTGTGGAATTCCCTGGTCCCCACCCCTGGTCCCTGTTCCAAGCCCTTTGGGAGCTAGCAGCCCTCTGCCTGCTGCCTGAACCCCACCTGCAAGCTGTCTTCTGGGAGAGCCTGGGACCAGAGGCTCTCTTGCTACCGATTCATGGGGAGGTGTGTGCAATTGAGAGAAGACAGTCAGACTCGGGAGGGACGGAGGTGTTTCTCCCAATTCCCCAGGGAGGGGAGGGGTCCCTGTTATGGCCTGAGTTGTGTCCCAAAAATTCCTATGTTGAAGCCCCATCCCCTGGTTCCTCAGGATGTGACTGTATTTGGAGAGAGAGTCTTTAGAGAGGTGATGAAGGTAAAATGGGGTTGTAAGGATGGGCCCTAATCAATGTGCCCGGTGTCCTTAGGAGATCAGGACACCGATGTGCACAGGGGAGACCACGGAGGACATGGGGAGAAGGCGGTCGTGTGCACGCCGAGGACAGAGTCCTCCGGAGGACCCAGCCCTGCCCACACCCTGATCTCCACGTCCAACACCGGGACTGGGTGGAGACACATTCCTGCTATCGAGCCCCACACCTCACCCCCGTCTGTGGGGCTTTGCTCTCTGGCTACCCAAGCAGCCAGAGAGCAAAGTAGTGTCGCCACCCCTTCCACCACTCTCCACAACCCCACTTCCCATCAGCTCATTGGAAAGAAGACCCCAGGGGAGGGTGAGGTCGTGGCTGAGCTGGGGCATCTCAGAAGGAGCTGGGATGCTCTGAAGTCCTGGGAGTTCCTGTCAATGGTTTGCCCTGTCTACGGTTCAAGGATGGTGCCTGTGTCCCCCAAGGGAGGGACGCTCAGGGCCTAGGGCCTCAGGCTACCAGGAAGGTTGTGTCTAAGGCCCCCTGGGGTCTGTGCTCCTCTGGGTCACCTGCGGCCCCGACACAGTGTCACAAGAAGAGATGAGGTGATGGGAACAGTGGGTGTTACCCAAACCCTATCTCTGACCCCAGGCCTCCGGCCCAGCCCAGGTTACATCATAGCTGAGCCAAGGAGCCCCCGGCCCTGGGAAGGAGGGGAGATGCTGGGGACCCCTTGCCTGCGTGGTTCTTTTCTGCTCACACACGTTTTCAACAAGTAGGGCCAGGTTTGGGCACTGTGGTTTTGGGGTGCTGGGAAACTCCCCAATCTCGGTCATCCTCAGGCCCTGGCTCTGTACCCCTTGTGCCCAGCAGGCTGACCCCACAGCTGGATGCCCTTCACAGGCCCCCAGAATGAGGCAGGAGGCACCGGAATAGGCCGTGAGCCCAGTGCCCACAGGTGCCCGGTGGGACCTGTCACAGGTACAGCTGGACAAAGCCTGGAAATGCAAACAGGGTCCTACCCATCATGGAGGCATTTGGGGAGGAGACCCGGCAGCTGGGGGAGACCACCCCACTGGATGTTTCCTGTTTGAGTCGGTTCTTGGAATTATGTAAGATGGAGCAGCTGTGTCATGGCTACAGTCTGGTAATCATGTAGTTAACGTCTTTTTTTTTTCCAGCCTTGCCACACAGCTTGCAGGATCTTAGCTCCTCGACCAGGGATCGAACCTGGGCCCCTTCAGTGGAAGCACAGAGTTCTAACCACTGGACCACCAGGGAATTCCTGCAGGTAGCTTTTTTTTTATTTGGTGGGAATTTCAGTATCTACAAAACAGCTCAAAGAATACGGCTCAGAATATTATCTGTGGCCCTTGAGGAGCCACTAAAAGTCCTTGACTTTGTTCAATGGCTAAACTATTACTTTTTTGTCTTGCTTGACTGCTTTCCTTTGTTTCTGCATTTTTCTCATTTCTCTGATTAAATTTATTCTTTGGCTAAAGTTTTCCTCCAGACAAGAGGCAGGTGGAGGCATGGGGAGGTGGAGTGGCCTGTGCAGGGAAGGTCCCAGAGGGTCCTGTGCCATTACAACAGTGCTGTAACTCGGGGTTCCCAGAAGCTGGGGGATGGACGCCACCTCCCTGGATGTTCACATCTTAAGGAGAGACTCCCAGGTCCTTGAGAAAGACTCTCTGGTGTCACAGAGCTGACAAGAGGCCTGTCTAGTCTTCAGAAGGGTTAGCACTCATTTCAAAGAGAGGAGGGTGTTTACCCATCTTCTAAGTAAATGATCCAAGGAAAGGGAGGGGGGATCTCTCCCCTTATTTTCTTTTTTAAAAAATTTATTTATTTTATTTATTTATTTTTGACTGTGTTGGATCTTAGTTGCTGCGTATGGGCTTTCTCTAGTTGTGCCGAGCAGGGGCTACTCTTGGCTGCGGTGCACAGGCTTCTCATTGCGGCGGCTTCTTTTATTGCAGGGCATGGACTGTAGGTGTGCAGACTTCAGTAGTTGTGGCATTCGGGCTCAGTAGTTGTGGCGCACGGGCTTCTCATTGTGGTGGCTTCTCCTGTTGTGGAGCACGGGCTCTAGAGCGCAGGCTCAGTAGCTGTGGTGCACGGGCCTAGTTGCTCTGCGGCATGTGGGATCTTCCCGGACCAGGGCTCGAACCCGTGTCCCCAGCATTGGCAGGTGGATTCTTAACCACTGTGCCACCAGGGAAGTCCTCCCCTTATTTTCAACAGGGGAATTAAGCCTTTTATTTTCATCTTATTTGTCCTTAGAGCACACACACTCACAAGTATTGGGTGCTTTCTGTGAAGAATTCCACAGGGAGGGAACAATACACTGAATACCACAGTGTCCACCAGGAGCTGAGGAAATCTTGTCTTGCTGTGATGGCCCTTTACTTTGTTGTTTTGGGTTTTTTTAAATTTTTTAATTGAAGTGTAGTTGATTTACAGTGTTGTGTTAGTTTCAGGTGTACAGCAGAGTGATTCAGTTACATATATGTGTATATTCTTTTTCATATTCTTTCCCATTATAGGTTATTAAAAGATATTGAGGGCTTCCCTGGTGGCACAGTGGTTGAGAGTCCGCCTGCCGATGCAGGGGACACGGCTTCGTGCCCCGGTTCGGGAAGATCCCACATGCCGTGGAGCGGCTGGACCCGTGAGCCATGGCCGCTGAGCCTGCGCATCCGGAGCCTGTGCTCCACAACGGGAGAGGCCACAACAGTGAGAGGCCCGCGTACGCAAAAAAAAAAAAAAAAAGGCAAATGTAAAAGATATTGAATCTAGCTCCCTGTGCTCTACAGTGGATCCTTGTTGTTTGTCTATTTTATATATAGTAGTGTGTGTCTGTTAATCCCAAACTCCTAATTTATCCCTTCTCCTCCCCTTTCCCCTTTGGTCACCATAAGTTTGTTTTCTAAGTCTGTGAGTCTGTTTCTGTTTTGTAAATAAGTTCATTTGTATCATATTTTAGATTTCACATATAAGTGATATCATATGAAATTTGTCTTTCTCCCACTTAGTATGATAATCTTAGTATGATAATCATGTTGCTGCAAATGACATTATTTCATTCTTATTTTATGGCTGAGTAGTATTCTATTGTATATATACCACGTCTTCTTTATCCATTCATCTGTCGATGTACATTTAGGTACAATTCCATATCTTGGCAATGGTAAATAGTGCTGCTATGAACATTGGGGTGCATGTATCTTTTCCAATTATAGTTTTGTCTGTATGCATGCCCAGGAGTGGGATTGCTGGATCATATGGCAACTCTATTTTTAGGTTTTTAAGGAAACTCCCTACTGTTCTCCACAGTAGCTGCACCAGTTTACATTCCCACCAACAGGGTGGCAGGGTTCCCTTTTCTCCACACCCTCTCCTGTGTTTGTCGTTTGTAGACTTTGTGGTGATGGTCATCTGACAGGGCATCTCTGCCTTGAATATGCTGCAGAGGAGCCAGGTGGCACTCTCACTGTAGGGTGCGCTGCTTCACTCGCTTGGTGTTTTCAGTGGGTGACACCTCGACATCCGCGTGACCAACCCCGACCCCGTTCACGCACGTCTGCGTCTGCAATGACACCAGCATCGCCTCTTTCTGCTTCTGCCTGCAGTAGCCTGGACGGTAACAGGGCCACCCCCAACTCAGTCATTCATCTCAAACCTCAAGTTTGAGGTTGTGTCCAGATTCTGCTACCGTGAACATGCACAGGGTGTTTCCATTTGAATCAAGTGCTGACAGGGCCGATCTCCCACCTCACACCCCCGAGGGCCAGCGGCCTGGCTCTGGAGCCTCATTACCTCCAGCACCCGTCCTGCAGAGTGGTGCCACCTGTCATCAGTCTGAGAACGTCTGTATTCCTCATTCTCCCATCTCTGGGTACCATCTTCTCAATCTTTACCCATCTGGGCTGCAAAATGGTCCCTTCCGGATGCTTTAAAGAGCACTTCCTGGGGATGGGGCTGGGGGACCAGTTTTCTAATGCTCACATTCTGTCCCTTATTCTGTGAAGCCCCCTCAGTGTTTGTGGTCTGTCTCTGGGGCTGAGACTCGTGGCCTGTTCATGGCAGCACATGGCATCACGTAGCCTGGGCTTGGAGCCCCCATCACTCCCTGTCCTCACCCTGCCCTCAGCCTAAAAGGACCTCAGATCCCTGTTCTCCCCCATATATCCTGTCCAGACGACGGGAACCAGCTCAAAACTCGGCTCTCATCAAACATGCCTGGCGAGAGCAGGGGCACTCGACCCACCTTCTTCTCCATCCTCAAGGACGGAGACCCATGTCAGCCACGCAGTCTATAGGTGAAGACTCATCCCAGCAGAGACTCTCACACCCTGGCCCTGCTGTCGGTGCAACCGGCTCACCTTCCAGAACCTGCACAGCAAGACGGGATATCGGGCAGTTCCACCCACTGATGGGCTGGCTCCCTGATCCCTCGGAAGGAATAACTCGGAGCCATATGTTCTCCTGGCTCCCGAAGAGCCTCAGTTACCCATAGTGGGAACACTCTCCACACACGTGTCACCAGCCGTTGTCTCTTCCCCGCCAGAGTTCCCTTCCTTTCCACGTAGTGCCTCCCCTAAATCTTTGTCTCAGGGCAGAACTGAAAAAAAAGACAGCAGGCAGCATCCTCCAGGGGCAGGGCTGGGCTGGGTGAGTCAGGCAGTTGGGGGATCTCGAGTATGTCTAACATTCTGAGAAGTCATAGATCATTTAAAAGAACACAAACCAGATGTTGTATTACATCATTTGACAGCAAGTGGTGAATAAAACAATTTAGAAGCAATCGAATGGCCATTTGAGGATGAGGGCAACATAAGCATATTCTCAGAAACACCACATCCCAAACCTTTGAACCAGTTTCATTCAGTAAAGCTCTCATAAAAGGAAAATGTCCCAAGAGATATATTCGGCAAAGGAAATCAAATCTCATCATCAAGCCTACTGTTATCTTTCTAAAATAGATCATGTCAGAGAGAAAGAGAAGAGAGAACCACAGTAACCCAGAATTAACAGTCTAGATGATATCAAGATGCCAGATTCGAGGGGATGTGAGACCAGGAGATGTGAGCAGCTGATAAATGTCTTCTCTTATTGAGGTTATATACAGACGTCTGTTCTAGAAGAAAGGGGAGAAGGAGGAAAAGACACAGAAATATTGGAACAGTATAAATGAGTAAATTAAGGTGGGAGAAACCAGTCTGACCATATCAGTGATTATATAAATGCAACAACAGTGGAGTCAACAGTTAAAACACCACTGTTGAAGGTGGGTATCAGAAACACATCCGGATGTACACTGTTTACAAGAGAGAAGCAAATGTGGAAAGTAGAAAGATGGGAAAAGATATTACAAGCAAATACTAGCCAAAGGATAGCATGATTAATAAAAAGAAAATTTGGGATAAATTGATTTCACCACAATTTAGAACCTATGTTCCTCAAAAATCACTCCTAAGAAAATGGGAGGAGGAGTCACAGGGAGAAAATAATTGCAAAGCATAAAATACTTGTAACCAGAACATATAAAGAATTCCCCAAACACCATCGTGAAAAAACAAAAACCCAATTAGAGAAATTGTTCAAAAGATATAAACATGGGGCTTCCCTGGTGGCACAGTGGTTGAGAGTCTGCCTGCCGATGCAGGGGACACGGGTTCGTGCCCCGGTCCGGGAAGATCCCACATGCCGTGGAGCGGCTGGGCCCGTGAGCCATGGCCGCTGAGCCTGCGCGTCCAGAGCCTGTGCTCCGCAACGGGAGAGGCCACAGCAGTGAGAGGCCCGTGTACCGCGGAAAAAAAAAAGATGTAAACAGTTTGCAAGAGAAGCTATGAGGATGACAAATAAGCACATGAAAATGCTCAATGGTCTTAGTCATTAGGAAAATGCAAATTAAATTAAAAGCAAACCCGTTAAAATGGCATTTTAATGCAATTGACAAAGCCAAGGACTAGTGAGGATGAAGCAAAACACAGGCTTTCCGTGAACAAGGGAAATGGAAGCACATTCCCATGAAAACCTATATAAAAGGTTCAGGTTGGCCTTATGCATAATCACCAAAAACCTGAAACAATACCAATGTCCTAAACCGGTAAATTCAGGTGAAAAAAAAAAGAAAGCAAGAACTTCAAGTAAAAATAAATGAGAGGTAAGCAAACAGCAGTGTATCCATGCAGGGGGGAGGGTTGGACAACGGATGCAGCCCAGAGGCCAGAGGCTGGGGCTGGGAGTGTGGTGGCCGCAAAGGGGCACACGGGGATTTTTTGGAGTGAGGTCATTGTTCTACACCTACAGTGCAGTAGTGCATCTGTCAGAGCTCATAGATCTGTACCTTAAAGTTGACAAATTTTACTGGATGTCCCTTACACCTCAATAAACCAGACCCTACAGAGAGATCATGGAAACAACAATTTGTGAAAATAATCATGAAACGGGAACCATACAAAAAATCTTAAGAGAAAAATAAAAGCTCCAGGTATGGATATTTTAAAAATGAGCTCTACCAAAATTTCAAGCAATTGATCAGCCCAATTTTACACAAAGTCTTCCCCAAAGAGAGGGAAAGAGGGAGGCTTACACATCCTATTCTAAAATATCACCATAAGACTGATGTCGACACCAGATCAAAATCATAATAAGAAAGGAAAATGTAGACATCAACAGGGTTCTAAAAATTAATAAGTTGTACCCACCTGGGAACACAAGATAACATGACCAGGCTGGGTGTGTGCAGGAATTCAAATCTGGCTTATTAATACTAATCCATGAATGTAATCCACCACGTGGACAGACTAAAACAGAGAAATCATATGATCATCTCAATAAGCACAAAAAAAAATCGTTCAATTCATTAGGTAGAAGAATAAATCTCTTAGTCACAAGTATTAGAAGGAATTGCCTTTACCTAGTAAAGCACATCTATAAAAATAAAAACCTAGAGGAAACATTACCCTAAGTGGATAATGATTAGAAGTTTCTTTTATAAAACAAACAAAAAAATAAGCCAAGGAATACTACCCCCACTTTTATTTACCATGGTACTGGAAGGCCTAACAAGTGTAATGAAAAGAGGGGAAAAAAGTGTCGCCTTTTTATATACCATTAGCAAACAGCTAGAAAGTCTAACGAGAGAACACCATTTTCAGATTCTCTAGGAATAAATCTGTTAAAAGGGGTGCAAGAACTCTAAAAAGAGAAACTGTAATACATTATTAAGATTTTTCCAAGTTTTTATTGTGGTAAAATACACATAACATTTATCATCTTAAACACTTTAAGCATACAGTTCAGTGGTATTAAATACATTCGTATTGTTGTACAACCATCCCCACCATCCTCTCCAGAACTCTATTCATTTTGTAAAACTGAAACTGTTTCCATTAAACACTAACTCCCCCTCCCCCAGATGCTGGTGACCACTATTCTACTTTTTGTCTCTGTGGATTTGACTCCTCTAGGGACCTCACAGAAGTAAAATCATAGAGTGTTTGTCCTTTTATGACTGGCTTATTTCACTCAGTATAATGTCCTCAAGGTTCACCCATGTTGTTGCCTGTGTCCCAATTTCCTTCCTTTTTAACCTGAATAATGTTCCACTGTACGTATGGACCACGTTTTGCTTATCCATTCAGCTGTCAATGGACACCTGGGTCCCTTCCACCTTTGAGCTACTGTGAATAGCGCTGCTATGAACATGGATGTACTATTCGGATGTGTTTCTGAAGAGACCTAAATTGACGGAGAGATAGATCTTCGTCTTGGATAGGACAACATATCATGGAGATGTTAATCTTTCTCCAAGTGACCTGCAGATTCAATGTGATTCCAGTGTAAATCCCACCTGGATTTTTTTCATTGACTTTAATGAGATTTTCTAAAAGTAATACAGAATTCCTTTGGGCCAGCGATAGCACAGACAATTCCAAAGAACAGGGAGGGAGGACTTCCTCTATTAGCATCAGGACCTATTACCGACTGTTCTGGGGTCGTGCTTCCTCCCACTTCAGGTCAGATTGACTCTGGGCAGCCTGCCCCTCCCCCTTCCTCCTGGAGGGTGAGTGCTTGGCTGCCCCGTGTGGCCCCAGGTGGAACTGCAGGTCACTTGGCTCATCAGGCTCGTCAGGCCTGCTCAGGAAGGTCCTTTGGGGGACAGGGGCAGGGTGGGGGTGCGCCCAGGGGCAGGCAGGCAGCAGGTGACTTCTGCAGCGGTAAATGCAGCGCAGTTCCTGGAGCAGTGCCCAGTGCTGGGATGGTCAAGGGTGGCCCCACTCAGCCTTAGGCCGCCAGTCCCAGCTGGGCCCTCCCCAGGGACCAGACCCCCAGGAGTGCTATATCAGAGGGGGTTCAGCTCCCGGCCTTGGGGGCCCAGCATCCCGGTACCTTTTCCCTCTGGGAACAGCCTGCTTCTGACGGTCCCACTGTCCGGCCACGTCCGAGGCTGCCAGCCATGGGTACAGGCCCTCCACAGTCTCGTGGGGTCATTCCCTGTGGTTTGAAGGTGCCCACGAGGACCCTCCAGGATGGGGAGGGCCTCCTCTGCCCGTTTGGGGAAACATGCGCCCGTTTCACTGAGGGGGCGGCTCCCTACCCCAGGGCTGTCCCCCTCCCCGTCACAGCCCTGGCCCCTAAGAACCCAACACACAGCACCCTGAGCCTCAGATCTCGTGTACCTGAGGCACAGGCCAGGGTGGCTTCCTGCCCCCAGGATCCAGGTCTGGACAAAGACGTGGAGAGGGAGGAGAGAGCATCCTACCTCCTCCAGAGTGGACCTCGCCATGGCCTGGAGCCCATACTCTCCTGGACCCCAAGCTGTGGATGCTACAGGATGGGGCAGGATCTGTGTGTCCCCAGGCACCTCCAGGCCCCAGGTGGGACTGATTTTCCACAGCTGAGTCCTGAGCCTCAGGGAGAGAAATGAGGTCAGGTGAAAGGGGCTCACAGGATAGCCGGTCCCTGGGGGGTGGACCCTCCATCACCTGCAGCTCTGACCTCAACCAGGCAGGGGTGAGGGCCACACTCACCTTGCATCCCTGAAACGGGCACAGGTGGGCAGGATTCAGGGTCACCTTTACACCTCCTGGATTAAAACTCCTCCTACACTCTCTAGACCCCAGTCTTGGGGGTGAGTGTCCTGAATCAGCAACACCGGGCCGGGGAGGTGGTGTTGGTGATCAGAACAAACTCGCTGCCATTCCCGGTGGAAAGTATAGACGCTGGGGTTAACCCACCTGAGCTCCCAGAAAGGTTCCCGGGAAAACGTCCCCATACCCAGACGGGGGAACCCAGCCTGATGCCAGAGCCCAGGGACCCCTCAGGGAGGCCCCCGCCACTGCTCCCTCAGCCAACACCACAGCCACTATCCCAAACCACAGCCAGGAGCTGGCTTTTCCAAGTTTAATGGGAAACAGAGGGTGAGCACGAGGCTCACCACCCCACTGCTGAGAGACACCAGCATTCAGAGCTTCTTCCCATCTCTCCCTCCCCAAACAGGGGGGCCAGGAGGGCAGGAGGGTCTTGGGTGGTGAGGTGAAGGGGAGGTTTGGGAGGACAAGGCTGCCATTGGGGAAGAAGCAGGGTGTCAGCAGGGAAAGTTAACCACCTCCCCATCATGCAGACCCCACCCCGGCCCCATGTAGGGTCTGGGGGACGTACTGGTGGATCCAGGTGACGTAGCTCATCACCCGAGTGTAGACCCCAGGGAAGTCGCGATGGCCACAGACATCTCCCCAGCTCACAACCCCCACCTGAACCCAGGTGCCATTCCAGCTGCACACCAGGGGGCCCCCGGAGTCACCCTGTGGGAAAGGCAGCCCTCAGAGAGCATCTCCACACACCCTTGCAATGGAGCTTTGTGGGCTGGGAGGAGCCGGAGGGCAGGTGGGCCTGGGGTCCCACCTGGCAGGCGTCCCGGCCCTCGCTCCCTGCTCACAGCATGTCGTCCTGGATGATCTGGTTGGTGGTGTCTGCAGAAGAGTTCTGATAGCACTGGTTACAGACCTCGTTCCCCACGATGGGCACCTTCACCTCCTGCAGGTGGTAGGGCGGTGGCAGTGGTGCTGCAGGAAGGGGCTAGGTGAGTGCAGGTACTCATTCTGCTCCAGCTAGTGTGGGGCTCCACTGGGTCTGTGGAGGGCACGGGGGCCCCACTGCCAGCCCTGACCCTGGGGTATAGAACCAGCCACCCCTGGCCTTGGGACTCAGCTTCCCCATGGCCATTAAACCCATCCACCTCCAGGACGCAGGGCTCCATCAACTAGAATCTGGGCTCCATAAGCCTAAGGACAAGATGACCAAGGGCAGCATGTTCTCCCAGGAATTCTTTTTCTCTGGAAAGAGATGGATCAAGGGCTTGTCCTGAAGAAGTGCTCTGAGCCAGATGGGTTCAAATGTTCACCTTCTGACACCTGAGACCACAGCAGGCCCCAGTTTCTCTCTTTTTTTTAGTAAATTTTTAGTGGAGTCTAGTTGATTTACAATGTTGTGTTAGTTTCATGTGTACAGCAAAGTGAATCAGTTATACATATACATATATCCACTCTTTTTTACATTCTTTTCTCATATAGATCATTAGAGAGTACTGAGTAGAGTTCCCTGTGCTATACAGTGGGTTCTTACTAGTTATCTATTTATATATAGTAGCATGTATATGTCAATCCCAATCTCCCAATTTATCCCTCCCTAGCCCTTTCCCCCTTGGTAACTGTAAGTTTGTTTTCTACATCTGTGACTGTATTTCTGTTTCGTAAATAGGTTCATTTGTACCATTTTTATTAGAGTCCACATATAAGGGATATCACATGATATTTGTCTTTCTCTGTCTGACTTACTTCACCAGTACGACAATCTTTAGGTCCATCCATGTCGCTGCAAATGGCATTATTTCATTCTTTTTTATGGCTGAGTAGTATTCCATTGTGTATATGTACCACATCTTCTTTATCCATTCATCTGTCAGTGGACATTTAGGTTGCTTCCATGTCTTGGCCATTGTAAATAGTGCTGCAATGAACATTGGGGTGCATGTATCTTTTTGAATTATGGTTTTTCTCTGAATACATGCCCAGGAGTAGGCCCCAGCTTCTCGATCCCAGGTTTGTTCATCTACAGGAGGACTCTCAAGGTCCAAACACCCCCCAGCGGTCGCAGTGAGGACCACATGAGAACCACGGGAGTGCCTGTCGTGGCCTGGCAGAAAATAAAGACCCTGAGTCCCCAGTGTGCATGAACCTGCCCATCCGAGACCCCGGCCCTGTGCACATTCAGGTTCAAAGGGGAATTCCCCTCAAAAGGTCAAACATAGAATTAGCATATGACCCAGAAATTCTGTGCCTAGTATAGACCCAGAGGAATTGAAAACAGCTGCTCTAACAGGTGCTGGTAGCCTCAGGCTCACAGCAGCGAGATTCTCAGGAGCCAAAAAATGGAAAACACTCAGGTGTCCATCAACAGAATGTGGTCCATCCATACTGTGGAATATTACTCGGCCATAAAAAAGGAATGAAGCACTGACACTCACTACAACGTGGACAAGCCTTGAAAACATGCTCAGTGACAGAAACAAGACACAAAAGATCACACATTGTATCATTCCATTTACATGAAGCATCCAGAACAGGAAAATCCACAGAGATAGAAAGTAGATGGTGGTCGCCAGAGGCTGGGGAGGAGGAGTGAGTGCTTAATGGGGACGGAGCTTCTCTTTAGGAGGATGTTCTGCTGATGGATGGTGGTGATGGTCATACAACCATGTGGATGTACTTCATGCCACTGAATTGTACTGAATTGTTAAAAATCATCAAAATGGTAACATTTTGTTGGGTATATTTTACTACAGTAAACAAGGAGAGGATTCCCCCAAATCACAGAGAATAAAGGCTTTTCAGCAAAGCCACAAGCACCTGTCCAGCGGGCTACCCTGCAATCTCCACACCCACCCACCAGGTCTCCCAGAGACTTACCGCCGAGTCTTATGTAGCCCCAGCTGGTCACCCAGCACATCCTCCTCTCTGGGACCCCCAGTGAGGCAGGCGGGAGCGAGACCACGTGGATGTGATGGAAGAGCATCACAGGGGCCTCCAGTCTCAGCAGGGCGATGTCCCCGCCCCCCTCAGCAGACAGGCTGTAGTTGAACTTGGGGTGTTGGATGATCTGCTTCACCTTTGTCAGCTGGTCATGGTCATAGTGTCTCAACTGCCCGACTTGGACCCTGACGTCATAAGCCTGCAAGTCTTCCCTGGGGGAGGGGAGACCGGAACTTCTCAGAGGAGGCTAGGGGGGTGGGGCCTGGCCTGCCCCGCAGCAGGAATCCGGCTGGCCACTGGCAGAGACGTGGCTTTCCCTGCAGCCCAGCGCCCAGCCCCTTGCCCACTCCCCACCACCCCTCTGTGTCCCCCACCCCCACTCATCTTGACCAAAGGGGCAGCGGACTGATTGACTCACCATCCAGTGCAGTGGGCAGCAGTCAGCACCCACTGGGGGTGGACGGGAGAGCCCCCACACACGTGCTGCCACTGCTCAGGCTCCTTACTGTGCAGTCGGAAGCTGACCTGCCACGGCCACCGGCCGGCAGGGGCATCGCGCACCCCCATGGTGCCATTCCGCTCCCTCCCCAGGTCGGGATCTGGGAAGCCAAGGTTGGGGGGGGGGTGCTGTCAAGGACCCCAGCATGGCCTCTCACACTCAGTCCCTCCCAGGACCATCACCCACTGAGCTGATGCTGAGGGGTCTGGGCGGCCGGGGCAAGGGACAGGGTCAGGGAGTCAGGACTTACCCGGGGACAGAGGCATGGGGCCCCCCAGGCCTGAGAGGGTCAGGAACAGCAACCACAGCATCTGTGGGGGGAGGGCCAGGACCCCGGGTGGCGATAGAGAAGCAGGGCCAAGTGGAGGTGTCCTCACCTGGTGGATGCTCCCCTCACTCCTCTCCAGCCTCTCTGAGCCCCTTTGCCCCCTTGGTGGGGGGATGAGGTGGCTGTGAAGCTTCTCCTTTCTCAGGCCCCATGGGGCCCGAGGTTGGTGAGTTGATCAACAGTCATTGAGGAGTTCCTACCAGGCCCTCACCCTGCATCCCAGCAGACCTGCCCTCGTCTCCGCCAGCAACATCCACACTGAGACTGCACAAATCTCAGCTGCAAAGGCACAACCAAGTCTGTGGAAACAGGCCCAAAAGAATGTGAAGAAGATGCAGGTTTGCTGGAAGAAGCCCTGGAGCACCAGCCCAAGCTGCCAGGATGAGGGGCAGCAGACACCAGGGGCTAGGCCGCTTGAGCCATGAGGCAGCCTCCTGACACCACTGAACTCAGCAAGCCAGCTGGAGCACGCCACCATCTGACTAGAGCACAGCAGGCTGCCGCCCTCATCACCGAAATCTGACTGGCCCATGACCTGGGCCACCCTCACTGCCACCAGCTTAGGGACACAGCACACATCTGCTCTGCAGGTGGGATTCTCAGAAGCTGTCACTGAGAGTGTGACCTGCAGGGAATGAGCCAGGGATGGGCCGTGGAAGGCAGGTGGATGGAACCAGCCTGGGCCGAGGAAAAGGCCAAAGGGCAATGCAGGTCTGACCACCACCCAG
>RJWK010054625.1:0-14977 GCA_004363435.1 Platanista minor
CATGGGCTCTGGCCCTTGGGCTGCTCTCCGAGACCCAGCAGGGGCTGGTTTGGCACGTGGGTGGCACGTGGGGTTGGTCTCAGCTGGGTGTCCCCCATGGGAACCCTCTGACCCACACCCACGGGCTCATCTGCTCAGGCCCTGGTGCTCCTGCAGCTCTGGGCAAGCGTGGATGTGCTGTTGGTGGTCTCCTGGCAGGAGCTGAGTCAGCATGTGTGTGCCTTCACCAGAGCCCTCACCCAGCGTCCCTTCAAGTGTGTGACCCTCACCCTGCTGGGGGCTGCAGCGGGAGGGGTGGGAGTGCCAGGCCAGGTGGCGCCTCTCTGGCCTCTAGAGCAGAGGGGGCTGAGGGTTTTGTTGAGCTGGGGGTGGGGCGCTCAGGAGAGGTGATGAAGAGTCCAGGCACTTCCCTGCATCCTCCCCTTCCCAGGCAGTCCCGGGAGTCTGGGGCCTTTTCCTTCTGCACCACCGGGCGCTGGGCAGCAGCCGAGAAGAGTGGCAAGAGATGGCACCGGCCTGCAGGGGGCCTGGTGGCAGCAGATCAGGCAGTTCAACTGTGTCAGCCCGGCTGTGGCCAATGCTGTTGTGGCCGCCTTCCCCTCCCCCTGCCTTCTGCAACAGGTGAGCCCCCCGACCCCCAACCAGACTCCCAGATATGGAAGCCAGGTCCCCCGAGGCCGGCCCCGCCCATCCCTGTGCCCGCCCTAGGTGTACGTGGCCTGTGGCATGGAGCAGGAGCGCCTAGCCCTCCTGGCTGACCTCCCTGTGAAGATGGGCGAGGGTGTGTGGCCCCACAGGCTGGGACCTGACCTCTCCTGCTGCATCTGCCTCTTCCTGACGACCACCAACCCCGACCTCCCGCTGGACCTGGGCTCCTGACCACGCCTTTGGTACTGGACAGGCCCTTCTCCCACCTACTGGCAGGAATGCAGCCCACCCAGGGAACAGACTAGAAACCACGAGCGGTGTGCGGGAGCAAGACACCCAGTACCACCTGTGCCGGGCCTCTCAGGCAGGTCTGACCCCAAGATGGGGGTGCAGGAGGGGCAGCAGAGAAAATTCTTGCATAACTGGGATGGGCAGAAGAGGAAATTCTTTCTCTCCCGGAGATGCCAAGCCAGCTGGAAGGTCTGGAGAAGATGGGGGCAGGGCTCATATGCCCTGGGCCCTGTACACACTGGCAGAGGGGCTGCTAGCCAGCTAGGACAGGCAGGAAAGGCTGGGCAGCGCCTTAGGGCCCCACAGGGCAAACGCCGGTCACCTGGAGGCTGCGGGGGCGGGGGAGGCGGGCACCTTCAGAAAGGAGAAGCATTAAGATAAGGTCTTGAGGGAGAAAAGAGAACCAGGCCGTCACTCCTCAAGGGTGCTGTGACCCTCCCCCCTCAACAGAAGAAAAGCTGTGGACACCTGTGAGCCCCAGGCCTCAGTCCGTCCGACCCCTTTCATTCCATAGGTATGTAAGCATCAGACGTAAACTCTAAGTTTATTACGGTCGTTTTCAGCCTCAGACAAGAGGAACAGCAGCTAACAACATGCAAAGCAAGTTAAGAAAAACCCAAGGCCGGCGGCGACAGCAGGAAGAGCCGACCTCTCACGAAGCCGTCCTCCTCACAGGCCTGCAGCCCGAGTCCAGACATGCTGGGGCAGCGGCTCCCCAGAGACTCTGAGAAGGAAAGTGGCTGCTCCCACACCCGGCACAGGAAGCAGACAGACTAGGAAGTCCAGGTCTCCAGATCACAGGGATAATGGCCCCGGAACCCCTGTAGCAAGGCCTCTCCCAGCCTTGGGTGGCAGGGGGGCAGCTGAGACAAACCTTGGTTCAGTCCTCCCTCTCTTGTTGCCCTGGAGGGTGGTCCCAAGGGAGAAACAGAGAAAACACCATCCCAGCTATAGAAGGCAGTTTTCACTGGAAAACAAGCTAGGTCCTTCGGCAGCGCTTCCTCTGGCAGTGCCGGGTCTCGGGGCTGCTGGGATTGGCCATGGGCGAGGGCGCGGGGGGCTTGCGGTGGCCGCAGCTCATGCTCAGGACCCAGCCCAGCTTGTGGTGCAGCACCTGCTTGAGGCCGGGCGGCAGGGGCAGGCCCTCGAGCGTGTCCCCAGAGTCGGGCCGCAGCTGGCGCAGGCGGTAGCAGCACAGGTACTGCAGGGAGGTGATGCTGGCACAGGAGCGGATTACCTTCATGCTGCTCTTGGCCGCCGTGGAGCACACCATCGGGTAGAACCTCTTGTTCTGCAGCTTGGTGGCTGCCACTCCTGGGGGTGGGGAGGTGGCACAGCCTGAACCCTAAGCTCAGGCTCTCCTAAGGGGACAAAGGATGCTGGGATTTCCACCTACCCCCCGCCCTTGCCCGGTTCTGGGGACCCTGGGACCTCAGTCTTCTGCAAGGATGGCCACTCAGGGCCCTCAACCTCACCAGGAGCTCAGTGGCAGCCATGCTCTGCAGGCACGTGTCAGAGTCACGCCCTCACCTATGCACTTCCTGTTCTTAAAAAAGGTCAGCGTCCCGTGCCAGGTGTCCAGGTGCACGCCAATGATGGAGCCCTGGCCGAACCGGGAGGAGAAGCTCATCTTGTCGCCCTTGTGGTGGAGGAGGCCTGGGGGCAGCAGGGTCGGGGTGAGCCCTGCAGCCTCGGGGCCCCCCCAGTCCCGCCCACCCTGGGGGCCCCACGCACCCGTGTAGGAGAGGCCCCAGCTGTCCTCGTCCCGGCCGAGCAGGCTGCAGAACGTGTGGTGGTACTTGTCCAGGTCCACGTCCGATGTCCCGATGCCCACCATCTGGAAACGGTGGGACTGGCAGAGGGGGCTGGGGACCAAGGTGCCCAGCACCCCTCCCCCCACCCTGCCGGCCACTTACCATGTCAGTGCCGTAGACGGGTGAGGTCATCTTGATCTCCCAGAAGTGCTGGCCCTCCCCCAGCTCCTTGGTACCCCGGATGGCCGCTGTGCCACAGCTGTACTCCATGTGGAAGTTGACCTTCCGGTTGTCACAGCTCAGCAGGGTGGCTGAGGACTTATTCAGGTCATCCCAGACCCAGTCAAAATCTGCGAGAGGAGAAGCCCAGGCTCGGCAGGCTTCCTTCCCCCTGGCCTGGAGGTCCGCCCACCCGCTGCAGGCCCCCACACTCACACTCGTCCTCCTCCCCGCAGCGGCAGTCCCTGCCCCGGTGGGCGGCGTGCAGGCTGCCGCAGAAGGCCTCACTCTGACTGTCACAGTCGCAGAAGGACTCCCCGGTCACAGGCACGGCGCTGGGGATGGATGACGGCAGAGATGCATACTCGGGGTCGGAATCTGAGTCGCTGTGCTGAGGGGAAAGGGCCAGCTGTTCCCGCCTCCTGCCCTCCGCCGGCCCAACTGACCCCTTCCCCCACCTGCCCTGCCACCCACCCCAGGCCCACGGGTGAACAGCCGGATGCCCGAAGGAAGGGATCTGGGACTTTGGCCTCAAGGGGCCTCCTCAGGTCTCAAGGGCTCAGCCAGCCAGCCACAGTGACCCTGGACACCTCTTCTGGCTCAGGAGCTGCAAGGGGGCCTCCTTGCCAAAGGCCTACCCCGCCGGCGGCTTCCTGGGCGTGGAATAGAGGGCCCTGGAGGCCCAGCCACTAACAAGCCCCAAGACAGGGCTGCACGCTTAGCCGTTGTCATTGTCCAGAGACCATCTAGATTGTGATAAACAGGAGCATGACAGCAAAGTCCATTGCTGACCTAATGAAGGCACCTGGTCTCCCCGTGGCAGCAGCTGGGCTCCAGGGGGGGCCGATGGCGGTGGCAGGGCCTGCATACCTGTCTCAGGCCATGGCCCCCTTGTCAGTGCAAGGGTGTGCTCTCAACCCCCATCACAGGACCCTGACGAGCAAACCCCATGGTCTCAGGCTGTGGCAGGAAAACATTCAGGTGGGCCTTGGCCCTCTGCATGTGGCTCTCAGTCCTCACAGAATAGACTCCAAGCCTGAGGGCATGATCTTGGCCCAGCGGCCAGAAGCTAAGGCTGAGCTGGTCTGGTTCCGGGGACCAGTTGACCCACAGACCCTCCTGGAGGCCAGTGAGGGTGCCTCTGTACACCTTGTTGTTCCTGTTCTGGAGCCACGTGGGCCCCTCAAGACACCCACCCAGGCTCTGACATCTGGCCGACCAGTGAGGGCCTGGGGTCTCAGGTCCCAGGGGTGCAGGCAGCCTCTGCATGCCTGCTCTCCAAGCCCTCCCAGCTTCGCCTGGGGTCCTGGTGGGGCTCTGGCATCCATCCTCTCTCCTGGCCTCTGGGTGCTGCTCTGGCCCCCCTGAAATGCCCTCTGCACAGTGGTCTGGGTGACCTGTTCAGACCTGGGAATCCTGCTGCCCTAAGAACAAAACCCACAGACTCACTCTCATCAGAGAGTATAAGACCCCCTCCCGGCCCAGCCTCCTCCTCTGCCCTGTCCACCCCTGTCCCCATGGGGAAGGGGTGGGGGTCTGTTTGCCCCTGATGGCTTTTGGATACCACTTCAGAGAGGCTCTTCCAGCCTCTCACACTGTGTCCTCTTCCCTTCTCATAGGCTTCCCTGACGCTTTCCTGGGTCCTGCTCACCTGCCTCCTCCTTCCTTTGTTATCACACTCAGCCCCAAGTGCCACTCAGGAGTTCTGGGAAGCGAGGGCAGAAACAGCTCAGGGAGCGAGGAGACTGAGCCCCAGTTGGAGACAGATGCCAGCAAGGACAGTGGCAGCAAGCCCAAAGCACCCCACTCGCGGGGAAGAGTGATCCCCCACAAGCCAAGGCAGGCCCACTGCTGCCACAGGAGACAATCCCTTCCCACTGAGTCAGGAGCCAGGGGCACAGACCTGAGCATTGCTGGCCCTGGGGGTCACACTGCTAGGCACCCAGCACACAACCCCCCGTGCAGAGGGCAGACCCGGCCCCGCTGTAAGGAGAGCTTAGAGCAGCGGAGACAGGGATGTGTGTGTTCAGCCTTCAGAGGTGCTGGGGTGACACGCTCTCTCCATCCACACGTGCACACAAGTACTCCGGGACCATTAGGTGACCGGATGAGCCACAGGTGTGTATCAGGTACCACACCCCCAGCCCCTGGACGCCTCCCACATCCCACAGCGATGAGCCAGAGAGGTAGGGACAGACAGGAGAAAAGACTGCTCCAGGCCACGTGGTCAGTGGAAGCTGGAGGCGGGACAGGAATGCAGGCCAGGGCCTCTCGCTGGCCTGGGCAGGGAGCTAAGGGAGGCCCCAGGAAGGGGACCCAGGATGTTGCCTCCAATTCCGCCCCAAGCCCTGGTGCTTCCACGGGACTCAGCTGCCCTCACTGAAGGCTGGGGAGGATAGGCACCTGTCCCCACCCAGACACCTGGCTGAGCCAGGGCACCCAGGCAGGGTGGCTGTGACAGAGCAGAACCAAGTCACCTGAAGATCACCCTGAAAACAACAGAGGTGCCTGAAAACAACAGAGGTGACTCAGGGCAGAGCCAAAGCCCAGCGCTGGTCTGAGGTTCAGGAAACTGACTTGTGAAGCCCTCCCCACATGCCCCCAACGGCAGGCACAGAGACCACACAGCCCTGCCACCCCACCCCTGTGGTGGGAGTCAGCGTGGTGAGGCTCTGGTTGCAAACCCCTCAAGTCCATCAGGAACCTGCACTACAGACAGACAGCTGAGCCGCCCACCTCACGGCCTCTGTGTTCCTGGGCCTTGCAGAACTCAGGGTCCTGAGCACAGGAAGGCTTAGGAATGTTGGTCTTTTAAAGATCAAAATTCTTTTTTTTAGATGCATATACGCAAACGTTGAGTACAGACTTCAACAGGCAGAGAAAACGTCCAGAAGGCTGCACACAGAGGTAACAAGAGCTACCCTTGAAAAGTGGTTGGTTAAATGGAATGGAGAAGTTTTCGTTAAATAAACTGACCAAAGTACCCACTGACACCCTCTTCAAAGAAAAAAGTCTACAGAGGAACGTAGTACATGCCTTGAGGTCCTGCCACCCAGGGTCACGTGTGTCCTTAACCAGTGTGAAGAGCCTGGGGGAGCAGAAGCAAAGTGCACGCAGGGGACAGTCCGCCAAGGCTGGCCCTGTTTTCTGCCCTCAGAGACATCTTTCTCTTTCAGTCTCAGTTCAGCCAATGTTTAGTCCAGCCACGCCCACCTCACCCACTGGAACCTACCTGCCCATCAGAGTCGTAGCACCAGTTGGTGGACCCTGCCAGAGCCACGGCCCGGGCATCCGCATCTCGGCGAGCTGCGCTCAGGACAAAATGCCACGCTCTGCTGCTCCGTGGGCGCCTGGCCATGGTGGGCAGGATCTGGAAGAAAGCACAGGTCTGAGCAGAGAAAGACACATGACACACTGGTTTGGCCCCCAGACTGTGCCAGCCCACCCAGGGTCTGGAACTCTCTTCACAAACATACCTCACTCCAGTGTCCGAGTACCTTGATGAAACCCAGGTAGAGAGCGTGGAATGCCATCCTGACATCCATGACTCTCAAATGCCTAGCTCAGCCCCTCTCCGAGCTCGGCCTCAGGAATGCAAGTGTCCCTCCTGCACATCCCTCAAGCATCTCAAACCTTGCCTACCCCTCCTCCATTCTCCATTTTGACAAACGGCATCTCTAGCCTCCGTGTTCCTCATGCCAGACACACAGCAGTCATCCCCAACACTTCTTTCCTCCCTCCCACCATGGCCTCACAGCCCTCCGCGCCCCACACCATCTCCTCACGGCCCTCCGCGCCTCACACCATCTCTGAAACATGTCCTGAATCCCTCTCCACCCTTGCTGCCACCTTGCCTGCCCCACCCGCACACAACTCGTCTTCGCTCTGGCTCCTCCCACTTGATTCACTACAACCGAGATTTTTTTGAAATACAAATCTTAAAATTTTAAATTAAGGAGTTTTTAACTCCTCAGGGCTTGCCACTGTTCTTAGAATAAAATGCAATATCCTACAAAGCCTACAAGTTCCGGCCCTGTTCCGGCTGGTAGCTCTTTCCAGCCCTTTGCCCACGACGCTTTCCCCTCCCCTCTCTGGCTCTCAACTTCCATGCCCGACTTACAGTAATAAGTCGCCCTCTGTGATCGTCTACTTCCTGGCTCTGCCCTGGTTTGAAATCCCCAGGAGGGCCCTGCCACGACCCCCAGGGGCGGCAGTGAATTAGCGCAGGCAGAGCTTTTGAGGGATAGGAGCCCGTCTGCAGACCAGAGTTGGTTACTGGAACCGACCAGAGTGGGCCCGGCCTAATCCTCGCCCGCCACCGCCGCAGCAACAGTAAGCGCCAGGCCGTGCACGCGCAATGCACGGCCCCGAGACTGAGCCCGCTGTTGTAGGGGTCGCTTCCCCATCAGGCATCGCACTGTCTCAGGATCGGTGGGGTTGCGGGGTTCCGCCCGCCCGCCGCCCCGCCCGGCCTGCGGCGCAGCGCCTAGCCAGCCTCGTCCGGCCCTGCCGCCGCCGATGCCGCCGCAGGAACAAAGGCGCGCCGGCCCCGCCGCCCGCAGCTCCGAAAGATCGGCGGGCGCGGCGGGGTCGAGCCGGGCGGGGCGGCCGGGCCCGGCAGACACGGGGAGGCGCGGACGCTGCCCGCCGCTCACCTGCAGCCGCTCTGCGCCGCTGCGCTCAACCCGGCCTGCCTTGCCCTACTTTCTGCTCCCGAGCGAGACGTAAACAATCCCCGCCCTCACGGCCCGCCCCCTGCGCCGCATTGGCTCCTCAGCGCGCGCGGCTCGGGGCCACGGGGGAGGGGCGGTCCCCTCGGCACACGCCTCTTGTTGAGAGGCTGCTGGATCTGTCAATCCTGACCCGACGTCCCCATTGGCCACATCTCAAGAGGTCGGAGACAAGGCCCGCGCGCCCATTGGACGCGGGGCGAGGAAAAGAAGCGGCCTCACGCTGGGGCGTTGACACGGAAGTGGGTCCAGGTCCTGTACATCTTCTGCGCCGGAACTTGCGTGCACCCCTCGTGCGATCTGATTGGCTGAGGATAGCGCGAATGGGCCTATGAAGAGGAGCCGGGGGAGTAGTGCACTGCCCATTGGTCCGAAGGCAGTTCACTCAGGCAGGGAGGTGGACTGTGCGAGGAGGAAGTGGCTGGAAGCCGTGCGGCCACCGGGGTGGGATGGAGGCTGCAGCAGGTAAGTGTTCTGGGCTGCGGGGCGTTCTCGGGCACCGAGGGAAGAGGGAAGGGGCCGGCCCGCAGCTGCTGGTCAGGGCTCCGGGTTTTAGCACACCGTCTTATTTACAGTGTAAAGGTTTCAGAGATGCTCGCGTGCGTCATTACAGCGCTTAGAAGGAAGTCTTTGAATAAGGAGCTCCAAAAAGGAGAAACTGAAACGTCGCATATTCTCAGTTGTTTGTAGAAGTATTATTCTGACTTTTAAGCCTTTAGATATGTATATATACATAATTTAAAGGAAAGTTGCGTGGGACGGAATACGTACATTGGGCACAATCGGATTCGTACAGCTTAGCCACGTTATCTTCCAAAAGACCTCAGGTCTGGTACCATGAGCACAAAGCTCTTACAACGCTGGATTCATCCATCGGATTATAAACGTAACACTGGAGAGAAAAATCTGAAAAAGTTTGTTATGATAAGGGCAGACTTGTTACAAGGTGAGAGGAATAGCTTCTAGATTGATGGATGAAGGTTTCTCTTTTAACTAAGGGGGAAGTGCACATGGAAAGTAGAAAAGCCTAACGGGCTTTGCAGTAAACCTCCCTGTGCCCAGAGGTAACTCTTGGTGTCACTCGTATCTTTCTGGAAAGTTTCTTTACATATAAAAACTTCCATATTTGTCCAGCGTATCAAATAGTCATGGTTTGGTTGGACTAAAGGTTTGACTGGGCTTTTTATCCATACAGGGGGCCCTTTACTTCCCTCCATGGGGAGATACTGCTTTCCTTTGCCCCTTCCAGGGCAACCTCTCACATCTAATAGGCACTCGGATTATCGTTGATAATCTCTTTGTAAACTTTTTCAGTATACTTACAGGTGAAAGTTTGTTGTGGTTGGTTCCTAAGGATGGTTGTGTGAGAAGTGACTTGGGAGCAGCAGTGTCCTGTGTGATGCTCAGGCAGATAAAGTTCCCCAGTCCCACCAGTGAGGAGAGCAAGTCTTCACTATTAGGGGCTTGGCAGTGCAGCACCTGCACAGAGGGCAAGTAGGAACCAGGACCCACATCTGGCTTGTTCTTTCCCTAGTTTCTACCAGAGCACCCCTCCCCACACCAAAGAAGGATGAAATTGATTCCCAAGTAGTTTTTGATATTAAAGCAATTTAAGTAATAGCCTTTTAAGTTGACGCAGAGGTGGCCTGAGGCATGGTGTCCAAGGTAGTTGTAGACAATGATCTGGGTGGTTGTGGGGGCGCCCTTTCCTTGTCACCTTATGAGATCTCTCGGCCCCCAGTACCAGATGGAGACCCAGGACAGGCTCTAGAACGCACTTGTGACAAGGACCTGCTGGAAAGCCAGGCCAGGAGCACTCTGAATTCTTTCTAGGGAGGCTTTGGTGGTGGGGGCCTTTGAACCTACCCATGAGAGATGGGTCAGGAGCGGGGACAGTGTTTATTCACCTTTCGTTGAGCCCCTCCTGGGGACCCAGGTATGCAGTGAGGGTGGTGGAGTGAGTGAGCAGCTTGCTGCAGGCCAGGCAGGAGTCTCCATGGTGAGGTCCTAAGGGCACTGGGGCAAGAAGGTGGGCATCTTGCAGGGAGCTGAGGGTTGTTTGTATGCAGATGGCAACCGCTGTGGGGAGGCAGGGATTGGAATGGTGAGTATTTACGGGGTGGCATTTCAGGCTCATTGAAAGGAAGAGCAGCTGGGGCACAGTGACCAACAGGGCTTCCCAGAGTGGTTGGGCCCGGGCTTGCCTGGGGCATGGCACTGATGCCTTGGCCACCCTTGTGTACCCAGGGTTTCTTAAGGCACGACCTTCAGCCATCCAGGTGACCTGACATCCGCACCCACACAACTGTGGTTGCTTCCCCAGAGCTGTGGCCTCCCTCTGAGAAATGGAGGCCAGGGCTGCCTTGAGTGCCTCTTCTGACCCCAGGAGAGGGGGCTGGGCACCTACAGATCAGACCTCAGAGCCGTGAGTGCTGCCCTGGCACAGGTGTACCTCCTGACTGTAACGAGCGCCCTATTTACGTTAGTCTTCACCCATTTCCCTTGGAATCAGCTGGGAGTCTTTGGCTCGAATTGGCCTTGTGCGCATGAGCTCACAGGTGCATATGAGCTCACAGGTGTGCATACTGGAAAGAGGAACAGTTTGAGGCATTTCCTGCCCCAGCAGCCCTGCTCCAGACAGAGCAGGAGCAGCCATTTTTGAGGAACTGGTAGGTTGGGTCTGGGGCCTGCTGGAAGCCCTTTCGCGGGGACGTGTTTGCTCATGCAGGGGTGATGGAGCAGGTCTCAGGACTGCCCTGGTCTCAGGACCCGGGGTGTAGGAAGTATCTGGTGACCCCGCAGTGAATGAGCATGGAGGGTGGCTGGTACGAAGGAGAGCCCTGCCCTCCTCTTCTGTTGTCCTTCTGACTAGAGCCTGGAAACCTGGCTGGCGTCCGGCACATCATCCTCGTTCTCTCGGGAAAGGGGGGTGTTGGGAAAAGCACCATCTCCACGGAGCTGGCCCTGGCCCTGCGCCACGTAGGCAAGAAGGTGAGTGCCTCCCATCTCCTGAGCCGCCACCCCTGCCCCTTGTGGGCCTTGGCTGGTGCCCTGCATGCCGCGTGGACGTCCCGCCTCCTTGCAGGTGGGTATCCTCGACGTGGACCTGTGTGGCCCCAGCATCCCCCGCATGCTCCGGGTTCAGGGCAAGGCTGTGCATCAATGCGACAGTGGCTGGGTGCCTGTCTTCGTGGACCAGGAGCAGAGCATCTCCCTCATGTCTGTGGGCTTTCTGCTAGAGAAGCCGGATGAGGCAGTGGTGTGGAGAGGCCCCAAGAAGAACGGTAATGACCGGACAGGGGACAGCACTGTCAGTCTGCTGGCCTCCCCAGCTGCCCTCTTGGTGCAGGAGCCCCAGGGCTGCTGGCTCTCCTCCACACAGCCCTCCCCCAACAGCACCAGCCTCGGGTAAAGTTCGAAAAACTCTAGTGCTGGCCTTTTCATTTCCAAGACTCTCCCGCTGTGCACCTAAGCAGTCAGCCCGCAAGTATTCAGACAGCGGGCCTGGGGGCAAGAGCGTGAGACCCAGCTGTGAAGCCTTCAGCCACCTGGTCCATCCCCTGGGGCTCAGACCACCCAGCGTGGGGTACCTGGTGGGGCTCTGGTGCCTTTGCACAAGCAGATGGCATTAAACTCCCTCTGGTGGGCAGAGTGAGGCTGCCAGGTGTGAGAGCAAGCTCAGGGTGGGGGCTGCTTCCAGGACACGCCAGCATGGCATTCCACCACAGGCCATCTGTCTCAGGCACAGATACCCACCCCAGGAGGGTCCACGCTAGCCATCCTCAGCTAAGGCCCGAGCAGAAGTCCTAGGGGTGGGGTGGGGAAGGGTCTCCCCACCTTGCTGTACTCATCCTGCCCCTGGTGAGGAATGGCACACTCAGCTCTCGGGTTGCTTGGTGGTACCGGAACCCACAGACACCGCCCTGCCCCAGGGCTGGGAGGAGGCAGCGGGCTTCACGTGACCCCTTTGTGAGACCCTGCCTCGCCTGCTCTCTCCTGGACCCCGGGCCACCCTGGGTCTCCACAGCACTGATAAAGCAGTTTGTGTCCGATGTGGCCTGGGGGCAGCTGGACTACCTGGTTGTGGACACGCCCCCAGGGACCTCTGATGAGCACATGGCCGTGGTGGACACCCTGCGCCCCTACAGCCCCCTGGGGGCCCTCGTGGTCACCACACCCCAGGTACTACGGGAGCACCCTCACCCTGGGGCAGGCGCTTTGCCCTACTCTTTCCGCTCATCTTGGCTGAGTTTTCGGGTTGCCCATCAGCTGGTCCCATCTCTTTCCTGGTCTCCAGGCGGTGTCCGTGGGGGACGTGAGGCGGGAGCTGACCTTCTGTAAGAAGGTGGGGTTGCGGGTGATAGGGGTCGTGGAGAACATGAGCGGCTTCGTCTGCCCACACTGTGCGGTGAGTTGTAGGAAGTCGGGGGTGTGGGTGGTCGGCCCCTCCCCTTCGAGGGTGGTGAGAGGCCTGGAGGTGGACCCCGCACCTCTGTGTTCTAGGAGTGCACCAACGTCTTCTCCAGGGGAGGCGGCGAGGAGCTGGCCAGACACGCTGGAGTCCCCTTCCTGGGTGAGCGAGCCAGGGCTGCCCCAGGGCCCCTGCTCTAGGTGGCCTTACCTCTCTATGCCTCCTGCACCCAGGGAAGAGGAGAGGAGGGTGGAAAGTCCTGTACTCCTTGAGCTGTGTCAGCTCATCTCTAACAAATTGGTTCCCACCAACTGGAGAGAGGCAGCCCCCCGGGCTTTGAGCGGGTGTCTGCGGCTAAGATGCCTGCTGAGACCACGGAGGTGCAGAGGAGCAGCCAAGGCTCTGCGAGCCTGTATCAGGGACGCTGGTGGCACGGGACCATGTCCCCAGCACTCACCCTGTGCTTTCTTCCAGTGGCCAGAGCCCGAGAGGTGGTGGGGCCGGGCCTGCTGGGCGGGTTGCTGGCCGTCCCAGTGGAGACTGAGGCCAAGAGTACCTTCCTGCCAGTCACCTCAGCAAGAGGTGTCTGCTCTCGGCTAAAGCGGCACTGCCAGCGAGCTCCTGGGCCATAGGGAGTGTGGACGTGGCCTCCCAGCCCCGGGCTTTGCTCTCACCACCTGACCCCTTCTCTGCCCCCTTCCTTTCTCTCTCCCAGGCTCTGTGCCCCTGGACCCCGAGCTCACACGGAGCCTGGAGGAGGGCCGAGACTTCATCCGGGGGTTCCCTGAGAGCCCCGCGTTTCCCGCGCTCTCTTGCATAGCCAAGAAGATTCTGAACGAGGCGCCTGTTGGACTCTCCTGACCGAGGCAGTTTGAGTGTCTCCTCTGTGTCCTGTGGGGCTCGTGCCCACAGCCCGGAGCAGAGGTGGTGGCACAGTTCCTGAAACCCGTGGCCCTGGGCCGCCGTCACTATGTGCTCCTCTCCCCATGAGCCTGCCCTGGACATTTCTGGAGCTTCAGCAGCATCTCAGCATCAGAGCCACTGACAGTCAGTGGTTCCGCCTGGTTGGCCTGTGGCAGGGCCTAGGGATAGCGTGAGGTCGCGATGCCGTGGCCTGACTTCCCTGGTGGCGCAGCTCAGTACTCACGTGCCCCAGGCAGACGGGCTGCTCCCGACAGCCAATTCTCCACGTTGTTCACAAAGCTTGTGTGTCTGGGAGCACACTGGGCCTATAATCCTGGTGAAATAGGTAGCAGCACCCAGTAAGGTGTCAAACTTGTAATTCAGAGGAGCCGAAAATAAACACCTCCCACCGTCATGGTTACAGGTCTGGCCTTTCTAGATCATTCTGCTCTGGTCCCGCCTCCCTGGCTTAGTGTCACCATGTTCTGTGGCAGACAGTGTCCACTCCCTAAGTCCCAGGAACTGGGCCAGCAGCCCTGTCGTCGACAGGCTCCTGGAGACTCGGGTGAAGATACGTTTGGGGAGAGTTTGTCGGGTAACTTGTGATGTGTGAATGGCAATACTTGGCCCAGTGAGAGCTAAGTGCCCGCCCCACCCTCCGTGCTGCGGGCCTGAGGGGTTGAGCTGAAGAGCAGAAAGGTGAGTGTGAAATGGAGTCCCAGGGGTTTTCCCTGCACGGCTCCAAGGAAGGCCAGGAGGGGGAGGTTCTGGAAAGCAGAATGGTGGCATGGTGTGCTGTTCTTCCTAATGGGAGAGGTGGGGTGCTCAGTAGAGAATGTGGAACGGTCCCTGGGGCACGGATGGCAGGGGGCCTGGGGAAGCAGCCCCTCAGGTACCACTTCGTGGGGGCAGATGGGGAGGCAAGGAGTGTACCAAGGATGGATGTTTCTTGTGGGGGTGGGGGGAGCGGGGGCAGAACTGTTGAGGGGTTTGTCCAGGAGCACAGGGACCTGAAGAGTGAAGGTCTGCACCCCCTCTGGCCCCAGGCTGGCCTCAGCAGGAGCAGCTGGGCCCCAGCTTCCCAGGACCAGGCCACCTCCGAGGACGCTGCCCAGCAAGGGGCTGAGATGCCGAGGTTCCTGGAGGACCTGAGTAAGTGCCCACCTCTCCTCAGGTGGGGATGGGGCCTGGGGGCTAGTGGACGAGAAGAGTCTGGGCACAGGACAGGAAGGGTTGTGGATGGGTGTGTGGGACCAAGGCAGCCAGAGGTGGGGCAGGCATGGCATAGAGGGGCCCATGGCCCAGCCAGCACTCCTCCCCCTGAGCTCCCCACACGACCTCATACGCGGCCACATTTATTGGGTTGCTTTTAATTGATGATAGTTGGGGAGGCTGTGTCCCTGACCCTCCCTGTCAGGCCCTCAGGGACCAGGCTGGGGCCCACAGGTCCCAGGTCCATGTCCCCTGGGGTGGCGAGGGCCCGTCCAGACCCAGGGCGGCCTCAGGTCAGCAGTGGGCAAAGTGAGCCTCGCCGACATCGCGCAGGTCGAGGCCCGAGACGCTGGGGGGGCTGGCGCAAGTGATGTTATTGTAGGCGTACGCAGGCGGCTGGCGGTCGTCGTCTCCCTCTACCACGGCCTGGACGAAGCGGGGCACGACGCCCGGGTGCTGCAGAGTGAAGGCCCTCAGGGCCTTTAGGGGGCAGCCGCAGTCCCAGGGGTTGCCCTCGAGCCACAGGCGCTCCAGGCCAGGGGGCTGCGGCACGAAGGTCCGCAGCGAGTTGTTGCGGAGGCTGAGGTAACGCAGCTGCCCCAGCGGCACGAGCAGAGTCTCAGGCAGCGCCTCCAGGCGGTTGTGCGACACATCCAGCCAGAAGATGCGCTGCAGGGGCCCCAGGGCATCCACCGATAGTGCAGACAGCCTGTTGCGGGAGAGGAGGAGGTACTCCAGGTGGTTGAGACCCTGGAAGAGCTGGCCAGGCAGGTGCGTGAGCTGGTTGGAGGTGAGGTCCAGTTCCAGCA
>RJWK010054626.1:0-14977 GCA_004363435.1 Platanista minor
AGTATTATCTTATATGATACAAAACAATGTAGATGTCATATGTATTACTAACACTAGACATCGAAAATGAAAAGATAATGTGAAAAAGAAATTCGTATTTATTTACAAGTATAATGATTCATGCATTGATAACAAAGAAGCAGCAATATGATTGTTTTATGCTCGCCTAATGTAATCATTACAATTGCTTCACGGTAGCCAAGCCAAGCCACTAATGAATGAGTCATTATAAAATTTTCATGGCACACAGTGTTACAGTCATCTTCATAATATAATATTGGAAACATTATTACATTTTTAAAAAACCACTTACCTGTAATGATAGGCTGATATGCAGTTTCTCCAATTACCAGGGAGAGAGGCATACGGTACAGTAATGTAATTCTTTGAAAGCAAAGTTGTGAAACAGTAAGAAAACTAACACATTATTAATTTTATATCCAATATCACTCACTTTATGCCTGTGTAAGGATAGATTCATATCTATATTTTATGCATATATTTTATTATATATGCATATATACAAACATATATATATATATTTTATTCATGACATTCTTAACTTGTTCTTCCTTTTTTCGCTATATCTTTCTAGGCTATGCAGTTCATCTGAGAGTTTTTTCAATTGACATAAATCTCAAAAAATTTTTCCAATATGTTAATTGAAAAAAATCCACATATACGTGGACCCACACAGTTCAAACCCATGTTGTTCAAGGGTCAGCAGCAGCTCATGAAGTCTTTCCCGGCTAGCTTCCCACTACCATGGCTGGAATAACCAGACACTGGATCAGGATCACCCCCAGGAAACGGCAGCCCTGGGAGTCAACCCCGAGGCAACCTGTTCAGGTCCGGCCTCAGTTTCCCCTCTCAGGTTCATGGCCCTTGATCATGATGGGTCAGTGCATCACCACCCATCATTTTTCCCCCTTTTGCCCCATCCCCAAACGTATCCATCTCCATGCACCTCGTCTTGGCCTTTTCTCATCCTAACTCTAGGGCTCCATCTGGGTTACTTCTCTTCCCTTTCAATTCCCTTGCTTCCTGCTTGCGTCCGCCAACATACCTGCCTGTCCCCGTGCCCAGATGGCTCCTACTCTTTCTACAGCTACATTTGCAGAACGATGACCTTTGTATAGGTTGCTTTTGGCCCTCAGCCCAGAAGGGTGCAAGCAGAGTACGTGTAAAACTGGGTGTGGTGGCTTTTATCCTAAAGCTCGATCAACATGTGCAGATGACGTGCCAGGCGAGAGAGGTCACATGTGCAAATATTTGCATATTAGTATCATAATAAGCCTTGAAGGATGTTGCTTTTATTTCTCCCTTATTTTCCTCCCTCCCTCAATATTATTGACATTCCTAATGAATGACTTTTTTTTTTTTAACCAAAGAAAGACCTTCGTCTTCGGCAGACAGTCTTTCTGCAAGAATATCTGAGGAAAATTTGGGTGCTTCTACTGTGTGGTTTGACGTCTGCATTTCCAAGGTCACGTGGAAAGTGGTTGGTGGTCGGTTCATATGTCTCTAAAGTGTGCGCGGAGGGAAACAGATGTAAAGCACACTTTAAAAAGCATGTTCTTTTTTAGGTAGACCCAGATCCCTTTGTTCAGGGAGTGTCAAACTGCCTACCTGCCTACCTCTTCCTCCCCTGATGCAGCCACGTGAGCACAGCTCACAGAACCCACCTAAAAAGAATAATAGTAACAACAGTAACATTGTGACATCAGCTGCCATTCCAGTCCCTGGGTGCCAGGCACTTTGCTTGGTACTTTATGTGGATCATTCGATTTAACCTTCACAGCAGCTCACTGAAGCAGGAACTCTTTTTGTCATACCTATTTACAGATTGGGAAACAGAGGATCAGAGAAATTAAGAAATTAGTTCAAAGCCACATAGCTAGTTGGTGGCAGAGCTGGGGGTTTGAACCAGGCTTCCTGGCTCCAGAGTCCCCACTCCTGACTTTTGGAGCCTCTAACACTAAGGCTTAGTTTACAGGGCTGTGGTAGAGCATCCCCATGCATGCCTGGCCCCCTACAAAGGGCACTGAATTGTAGCAGTGGTGGTGGCTGGTGCTGGGATTTGTGACTTATTGTATGGCTGTCCCCAGGCCATGTCCCGATGGGGTCCTGGTGCCTCCCCCTCACAGCTGGAGTCACTTGATGTCCGCCTGTGGACTCGGGCCCTGTTTTCAAGAGCAAGGCTGAGCTGTGGGCAGGCCCTCCAGAAGGACAAAGACTTCAGTTTTTCACCTTTGAGTTAATCTGACATGGGCCGCCCTCCCCTCTTTCTGCTTGTCTCTGTCTTTCCAGTTGGGTGCCACCTTGGGCCCAGTTCTCCAACTCCCACCATGTCACCACCTGGTGCAGGGGTTTTTAGGACTTGGGGCCACACTCTTGCCAGCCCGGACATTGAAGTGCTGCTTCCTGTGGACTTAGGCCCCTGCTGCCAGCACTTCTGTGCATCATCTGGGTGACTGGGCCTGGGTCTGGCTGATTTGTCTGGAAGCATCACCTGCCTACAGGCCTGCATAACCAGAGCTGAGGACCTCGGCTTCTAGGGTAATTGGGAATCTAAATGCCCCCCTGGGTCCTCTGTAACTTTGGCAGAGAAGGGGGAACCACAGTGTAAAACGAAAGAGAGAGAAAGCATGGCCAGAGAGAGAAGTTGGGGAGCAGAGGGTGAGAGGAGGCTTCTGGGGAAGGTGTCTTTGAGCAGGTGAGAGGGTGGGCGCTGCCATGTCGATGGCTCCCATGTGGGCTTGGGTAGGGCTGGAGGGAACCACTGGCTGTGCTCTGGTGCCTTCATTGGGATGCTCTGCACATCATCTTGGTTCCCTCCCGGTTGCCAGGAAACATTTGGGTTGCATCCGGCATCACCACAGCCCCTGGGTTCAGAAGCAGCCTCTGCAGGTGTAACAGGCACCTATCACACCTCCCCAAATGAGGGGAACCGTCTGAGCCAGGGCCATGCCCAGCTGGTTCACCAGCCAGCACCGGCACTAGGACTCAGAATCTCACCAGGTATTCCTGTGCATAGCGAGCGGTGATTTGCAAAACAGGGCTTGCACTGTGAATAGGCACGTTCAGTTTAGTCCCGTGTCCACAGCGAACTGTACCTGCAAACAGAATCTCCAGGGGAGCTTGTTAAAAAGGTTGATTCCTGGGCAGATCCCAGGTACCTAGAAGCTTGATCAAATCCAACCCTTACTCTGTGCCAAGAACTACCCTATGCCCTTTACACATGTTAATTCACTTAGACTTCACAGCCCTATGAGGTGGATGCTGCTATTATTGTTCCCATCTTACACATGACAAAACTGGCACAGAGAAGGTGGGTAACTTGCCCAGTCAAGCAGCTCATAAGTGGCAGAGCCGAACCCAGCTCTGAACCCAGATTGCATAGCTCCAGAACCCTCTGTCCGGTCAGTTTGAGAGTGTGCTGTCTCAAACAGAGAAGACTTTCCACTCTCAGGACTGGCTTTTCAATCTGCTGGGCTGATTAGTGGTCAAGTCATAAGATTAAAGAAAATCTCATTGATCTATAAAATTCATATTAATCCAACAATCACACCCCTTTCACCCACAGGAGTTGAAAAGTTATGTCTATACAAAGACTTGCACATGGATGTTTATAGCAGCTTCATTCATAATTGCCAAAACTTGGAAGCAACCAAGATGTCCCTCAATAGGTGAATGAATAAATAAACTGTGGTACATCAGACAATGGAATATTATCCAGCACTAGAGAGAAATGAGCTATCAAGCCATGAAAAGACATGAAGGAAACTTAAATGCATGTTACTAAGTGAAAGAAGCCGATCTGAAAAGGCTACGTACTGTAAGATTCCAACTGTATGACATTGTGAAAGAGGCGAAACTATAGAGACAGTAAAAAGATCAGTGGTTACTGGAGGTTAGAAGGGAAGGAGCGATGAATCAGCAGAGCACAGGATTCTTAGAGCAATGAAACTACTCTGTATGATACTGTAATGGTGGATACATGTCCTACTTTTGTCCAAATGGGCTTTGAGTGATAATCATTTGTCAATGTAGGTTTATCGATTGTAACAAATGTACCACAGTGCTGGGGCATGTTGATAATGGGAGATGCTGTGTATTCAGGGGGATGGGGAATATATGGGGGGAGTATATGGGAAATCTCTGTACCTTCCACTCAGTTTTGTGGTGAACATAAAACTGCTCTAAAAAATAAAGTTTATTTTTTAAAAAAATCACAGTATGTGGTTCTTGGTTCTTGGTCGATCAGCCACCACACTGTCCTCTAAATGGGATGGAATTATTGTTCCAAACTCTGTAACACGGTTCTGAACCTATCTGGGAATCATTTACCATTTTGAGAATCTGATGAAAGTATGGATTCTCTCCTCATAAAAAGGCATTTACACACAAACACACATGCACATTTTATATGTAATAGCAGGGATCCCCAGGAAACCTACGAACCACACGTTAAGAACCCCAACCTAGAAAAACATGTTAATCTTCCCCTCAGCCCTGCCCCCCTGCTCCTACCTTTATGCTCGTCGCTTTTAAAACTCTTGGTAAGAAAGAAAGAACATTTAGGAAAATTATTTGTTTGGACGCAAAGTAATTAAGGCACAGTTTTATTTTTCCTTGATACTTATAAACATTCATCTCAATTAAAGTGCTCATGATGAGACCAGAACTTGGGGCTGCCAGGAGACAGGATGAGACAGGGATTATGAAAGGTCATTGCTTGCTGAACCCGGGCTCCTTAGTACTGGAGTGACCCTCTGCCTCGAGTAGCTTAAAAAGATTCTCTCCGGCAGCAGATGTGGGGTGTTTTTTGTTTTTTTTTGTTTTTTCCTTTGAAGTCAGCTTTTGCCATAAACTGTGGAGTTTTATTACTGTGTGTTATTCAACAAATATTCTTTTCCTCCAGTTCTACCTTGGGTAAGTATAAATAAATTAAGAAATACCCTGTGATGGTTAGTTTTATATGTCAACTTGGCCAGGCTATAGTGCCCAGTTATTTAATCGAACAATAGTCTAGATGTTTCTGGGAAGGTATTCATTTGTAGAAGCGGTTAACATTTACATACGTTGACTTTAAGTACAAAGGAGATTACCCTCAATAAGGTGGATGAGCCCCATCAAGTGAGTTGAAAGGCCTTAGGAGCAAAGAACTGAGGTTTCCCGGAGAAGAAATTCTGCCTCGAGACTGTAGCCTCAACTCTTACCAGAATATTCAACCTCCCAGTCCGACCTATAAATTTGGGACTTGACAGGCCTCACAACTGCATGAGCCTATTTTTCAAAATAAATCCCTTAGATGGATAGATAGATGGGTGGATAGATCCATTGATCAATTGATAGATAGATATAGATCTAGATCTATCTCCCTGTCGATCTATCGATCCATCCATCTCTCACCTAATCTATCCATCCGTCCATTTGCCTGTATCTCCTATTGGTTCTATTCCTCTGGAGAACCCTGACTGATGCATGACCCCAAAACCCAGCGATCCATGTGGATGACAATTGCTCCCTAACGAATGAAAGACCTATATGTTATCAAATGACACCTGCTTATCCACATGGCAGGCTCAGAGCTCCTGGCCCCTGGGAGGAGAGACGTGAACTCAGAATGGTCAGCTGGGAGGCAGGCAGTCACCTCGGTGCTCCTGCTGCAGCTTTCCTGTGCAGTGGTATCACTGAGGCCAGTGTGGGAGGTGAGGGGTGAGGTAGGGTTTGTTTAAAATGCAAACTCTCAGAGTCCCACCTCCCAAAGTGCTAAATCTGTGCGTCTGGGCTCAGACCTCTGCATTTTAACAGTCCCTCAGATTGATCCTACCACAGGTGAGCCTTTGAGAAACAGAGCTTACAGGATAGCCTCCAAGCCCCAGACCAGACTGAAGCATGCTCTCCACCCCCAGGACTTCCCCGTCAGTCCCTCAAGTTCCAAAGCTGGGAGCAGGGCGTCCAGTTTTTACCCTCTGGGTCTCTTGACAAGATTAGTGGCCTGGCTGTGCCTGTTGACACCCAGAGGCTTAATACCAGGGAAGGCAGATAGATGCCAGGCGCTGTGGCTTCCGTGGTGTAGCAGTTAAGCTTATGGACTCTTAGACGAGACTGCCTAGGATTCAGATCCCAACTTGGTCTCTTACAGATTCTTCTCCCTCTTCCCCTCTTTCTTCTTCTTTTTAACTGACTGGTTTTTTGTTGCGGTCCGCGGGCCTCTCGCTGCTGTGGCCTCTCCCGTTGCGGAGCACAGGCTCCGGACGCGCAGGCTCAGCGGCCACGGCTCACGGGCCCAGCCGCTCCGCGGCACGTGGGATCTTCCCGGACCGGGGCACGAACCCGCGTCCCCTGCATCGGCAGGCGGACTCTCAACCACTGCACCACCAGGGAAGCCCCCTTTTAATTTTATTTACTTATTTTTTCGGTACGGGGGCCTCTCACCGTTGTGGCCTCTCCCGCTGTGGAGCACAGGCTCCGGACGCGCAGGCTCAGCGGCCATGGCTCACGGGCCCAGCCGCTCAGCGGCATATGGGATCCTCCCGGACCGGGGCACGAACCCGTGTCCCCTGCATCGGCAGGCGGACTCTCAACCACTGCGCCACCAGGGAAGCCCTTAACTGACTATTTTTATAACTGCATGTCACACGATTTTTCTCTTCCCCCGCAGTTGTGATACCGGCATACAGTGGACTTGCTGAACTGGCCAATCCAATAGCACTTCTGGTTTTCCCGCCACAATCCAAAGTTTAAACAGTAAAATATGAATGTTTTGGTCTTGATACCCTGGTGGTTTCACAGTTGGATACTGATCTGCAGCCTCATTTTATGTTGCAAACCTTACTGAGTAAGGCAGAAAGAAAGCCAGGACTCACACCAGGCACGAGCCCGACAACAATCACCAGCCCGGCGGCTTCCCTTCCCCTGACCTGCCTCTCCGGGTGCCTGTGGCGGAGCTTTACCCCTCCTCCAGCCCATCCCTGCCCAACCTCAGGAGGTGTGTTCTCAGCAGATGATGGGAATGTTGTTGGCCTGCATTTGCAAGTGATGAATGGGGCTGACCTAACGTTGCCCTGCTCTTTCCTGGGAGGAGAGCAGTCAGGATGCAGGGTGGGTTTCTGGGGCAGAGGAGGAGGAAGATGGGGGCAGGGGTGGTCATAAAACAAGAAGATAAGGAGGCACAGTGTTTGTTCAGGTGATGCAGCTCTCCTGGTCCTCGGATGGTACTGAGGCCCCCCATCCTTCCAGCACTTGCTTTCTCCCGGCACTCCTTACCTCTGGCCTCTCCTAGAAATGGGCTGGGAAAACATCTGGAAAAACAGTACTGGGCTGTGCTGGCCAGTGAAAGAGGCCTTGTGGAGTCTGTTTAGTTTTTAGGTTCTGATTTTATCTTGTTTATAAAATCCATCTGCAGAGAGGAGGGAAAAGGGGAGTGGGTGCTGGGGAACAAATAACTTCAGGCTGCTACGAGATTGGGTGTGTTTCTGGCAGACGTGGCATCTCTCCTGGGTCTGGGGCTTGCGTTGCCCATCACACTGCTCCCAGCATCTCCTCGGGGCAGCCTGTTGGCTTATCTGAGAGCAACTCATCGGAAGTCTTTATTCGAAGAAGAAGCTGGAACTCAAGGCTTAAACTCCAGTGTTGGGATCACTACCAAGTTCATCATCCAGCTCGTCCACTCTCATCAACTGAGGAGACCTCGGGTATATCTAACCTGGGCTGGGCTCGTCTCGGAAGACCTGGTCCAGATCGCTGCCACCTGCTAGTGTGTGAATTCTTTAACCTCTCTAAGTCTCAGTTTTCTCATCTGGAGAGTAGAGGGGATGCCTTAAGGATTGCTTGTGAGAGCCTGGCATATAGTGAGGGCTTAAAAGATGCTAGCTGATGGCATTATTTGTGACTCTGAACAAGTGCTCATTTCCTTTCCTGGCATCACCCTCCCAACCTTACAGGGTTGCTGGAGAATTGATTGTGACCAAAGCTGTGAACACACCTTGCGAATATGATTTGAACTCCACTCTAACGCAAGGATTAAGGTTATTACCTGCCTAACCCACACCATGCTGTTGTTCATCTTTGCCTCTCTATCTGGAATGCCCTCCCCTCCCCCATTTTCTGCTTAACAAATCCCTACTCAACTAAATGTCGTTCCCTCCAAGAAGCTCTCTCCTGCCTCCTCAGGTTTTTGACTATTTCCCTCACTGAATACAAAGAGTTCTAGTTACAGGTTTACAACATGACTCCACCACTAGAATCTAAGCTCTTCTGAGGGCAGGAACTAAGTCTTTACTTTTGTGAATCCTAAGGTCTAGTAGAATACTTTTCACAGAGTAAGGAACAGTGAATAAATGGATGATTGGATAGACAGATGGATGGATAAACGGACAGATGAATAGGTAGATGGATGGATGTGTGGATGGATGGATGGATGAATGGATAGGTGGATAGATGGAGGGATGGATGGATGGATGGAAAAGTGGTTGAATGGACAGAAAATTTGGTAGACATGCCTCAAGAACTACCAACAGTTGATATCTCTCTCAGCTGTCTCAGAATATTGTGCTAAAATTATTCCCTTGTCTTCAGCTAACATTAATCAGTGATCTGTACAATAAGCTTAGGAGGACTGATGGACTTTTAGCGAAAGGTTAGTTCACTCAACTTCTCACCTAAAATATAGTCCTGGGAGATTCCAGCCTGCATTTGTTCCCCCTCAGGGGAGTCTGCCTACAGCAGGTTGGGTACCTGTCCCAGCTGGGAGTTACGGTATCTGCCCCATTTTTGTTTAAATTTGTTTATTTATTTATGGCTGCTTTGGGTCTTCGTTGCTGTGCGCAGTCTTTCTCTAGTTGTGGCGAGCGGGGGCTACTCTTCGTTGCGGTGCACGGGCTTCTCGTTGCGGTGGCTTCTCTTGTTGCAGAGCACAGGTTCCGGACGCACGGGCTTCAGTAGTTGCGGCACGTGGGCTTAGTTGCTCCGCAGCATGTGGGATCTTCCTGGACCAGGGCTCAAACCTGTGACCCCTGCATTGGCAGGTGGATTCTTAACCACTGTGCCACCAGGGAAGTCCCTCTGCCCCCATTTTTTAAACTCCCATGCAAGATCTACCATGGAAAACCTGACCAAATACATCATGGCCGTGGGGATCAGAAAGGGTTTCTCAGCATCCTTTATGAATCTCTCAGGCGGTGGAAGACAATTACCCCCTCTTGCTAAGATGGAACATGGTATTTAACAACGGTTGCTAGATTGGAAACCAGGACCTCTGCTCTTGGCCTGGTTCTGCCACTAATTTGCTCTGGGATTTGGGGCCAGTCAGTTCACCTCACTAGACCTCAGCCTCTTTGTGAAATAAATGGGGACTGTATGAATGTCAAGGTCCCTTTCAGCTCTACAGGGTATGATTTTACATTCAGTAGGGCCAGCAGGCCTTGGAGGGAGACACAATGCCTGGACCAGGCCCTCAACCTTGTCTTTCACGACTTTGGGGGCTCTATCAGCCCTCCTGCCCGAGGACGCCCCCAGTGGGGAGGACACAGCCAAGGTGGACGCTGTTTAGCACAGTGCTTACTAGTACAGAGCTCTGCTCCACCATCTATAGCGCTGCAGCCTCGGGCAAGTTTCTTAATCCACCTGTGCCTCACTTTCCTCGTGTGTGAGACGGGCTAACGAAAGGATCCCTCCCACCCCCAAAGCAGGTAGAAGCTGAAAGACGCAACACACGTGAAGTGCCTCACACAGAGTGAGGGCTGGAGGGATGCGAGCTCTTATCATGGAGTCTCTGGGAGATGGTGGTAGAAGCCATGGCTCCCGGCCTTCCATCCTGGGTCCTCCCTGAGAGCTCAACCCCAGGATGCTGAGGTCCGTGGATTCTGGTTTCTAAAGGTGAATTCGCCTACGCACTGCTGGCATGAAATTGGGCCGAGGATGGAGGCCTACTGACTTGAATGAACCCTTGTCTGGATAAAGGGAGCCCAGTTCTGAAAGCCGGTCATTAGGAGGTGGCAGAGCAGGGCTTCTGGCTGCCCGGGTGCCTCTTTCTCTATTTCCTCCTTCTGTCCTTGTAACCCTGTGGATGCTTTTATCTGAACAGAGGGGCTCTGACCACTGACCGGGAGATGGCTGCCCTCTCCCTGCCTGGTAATCATTCAGAAGCACAGCAGAGCTAGAGCCTCCTGGGCCCAGGAGGTGGCCCCATGCCTGATCATTTCAAGAATAGCTTTGTCTCCCAGCAGCAACCTTTCAGCTGCCAGGCCCCTGCATGCACCCGAGTAACAGGGCAGCAAAGTGGGCCATCGCCCACAGAGAAGGTAACCAACGTGGCTGTCCCTGGCAGGCCAGAAAAGGAGCCCTGAGTTGGAATTGCAGTCTGTTTGGGTACCACACACTGGGGGCTGAGACAATACACATGTGTTGTCCCACAGGTCTGGAGGCTGGGAGGTTGAGGTCAAGGTGTCAGCAGGGTTGCTGCCTCCAGAGGGCTGTGAGTGAGAAGTTGTTCCAGGCCTCTCCTTTAGCTTCTGGTGCTTTCCAGGCACTCTTCACTGTTCGCTGGCTTGGAGGTGCATAAGCCCCATCTCTGCCTTCTTGCCGCGTGCGTGTCTGCATCATAATTTCCCCCTTTAATAAAGACACAGTCATTGGATTTGGGGCCACTTCACTGCAGTGCGACCTCACGGTAACTAATTACATCTGCAATGACCCTGCGTCCAAATGTTGGTCACATTCTGAGGTACTGGGGGTTAGGACTTCAACATGTGAATTTTGGGGGGACAGAAACAATTTAACCCAGAACAGCTGGTTCTTCCATAGGGAGAGGGCAGTATTGGGTCCACATGTGCCTGTGTTTCAAAGCTCGTGGGAGACCACCACGGAGTGTTTCCTAGGCCTCTGTGTAGAAAGGAGCTTGGAGATCAATATGACCTAGCCTCTGCTGATGGGTCACCTCTCTGACACCCATGCTGGTGACTGTTCATTCTGAGTGTGAATACCTCTAGCAAGGGGAACTTATTCCTACATTCCCCCTCCTTGGGCCGCTCTTAAATATAGCTGAAATCTTTCTCAGTAGCTCCATCCAATTTATCCCTTGTCTACAGCTAACATTAATCAGTGATCAGTACAATAAACACAGGAGGACTGATGGACTTTTAGCTATCGTCACTGTAACCCAGACCAAGCTGAGTGTGGCACCAGGCCCTGTGGGTGGGAAAGGTGCCCCAGGCTGGCACTGGAGGATCCTGAAGGGATCCTGTCTTTGTGATCCACTCCAAGAACTTGATGGATGAGCTTGGACCAGTCATCTGGCCTTGACAAAATGGGACATTGTAAGTAGTCAGTCAAATAAGGCATGTGAGGGAGGAGTGGACTATCAGAGGAGTGAGGTGAGCAGGGGCAGAGCCTGGGAGGGAGGGCTCACAGGCTCCCACCACCCAGCTGGGTGACCATGGGGAGGTTACTCACCCACTCTGGGCTCCCGACTCCTGGGTGTAGGCATAACAGCACCTGCCTGAGGGGTTCTTGAGGATGATGCATGGTGTGGCCAGCCCTGGAAGGGGCATGGGCTGGAAGTAGAAGGCCCAAGTTGGCGTCCTCTCCCAGACGCTGGGCACCCTGACCTGGGCCAAGTCAGATCCGCTTGTGTCCCTCTTTCCTCCTCAAAGTGGAGTTGATGAGAGCTGGGTCTGAATCGAGCAAACAGTTGTGATGTGATCTGGAGACGAGAAACTGCTATTCAATGCATTATTATCCCACTGGATTCCACACCTCGGGAGGTGAAAGTCCTGCTCCATGCTCTGTGCGTTGGCTCCCCAGCCCACTGCATCCCCACTGAAGAAAGGGGCAGGGCAGGTGGAGGTCAAGGGTCATGAGGGAAGGATGGGAAGGCAGTCAGGCAAGTTGTTTGCATTCTGCTCTCCCAGCCTGAGCTCCAGGATGGGCCCATTGCCCAGCTCACCGGTCTCTGTGGGGCTCTGTCCTGCTCTGGCTCCGCACGCTCCAAGCTCAGAGAGCCCTGGACCAGAGCCTTCCCCCAGGCTCTCCATCCTCTCCCCATCCACCTCCATGGGGAAACTGCTTCCCGATGGCTGCTTCCCGCTTGGCAGGCCGTGAATGCACCACCATGTAACACGAGCTGAAAGACCCGTTTCTCCCTTGAGATCTCTGCAGCTGGGCAGAGTTGGGCCAAAGAAAAATTTTTTTGGTTTAAGTCAGTATTAGCTTTGCAACTTTCTTACAGTAAATTTGCTTTAAACTAAGATATTAAATCATTTACAAGGTCCCTCCTGAAATGATATACTATCTATTCTTCCATGGAAGGCAAGCAGTTTGAAAGACTTTTTTAAAAGAAAGGATAAAAGAACAATATAATATGCCAGCAGAGAAGGCTAAAAAACATATTTTTCTAGAAAAACAAGAGATATTCTCGTTATAGTGTCTGGCTAATGGATATCAAAACCTTTTCAGGAAAATCCGTGGTGATGACGAGCCATCCCTTCGTTTGAGAGCTGTTAACTCTGGGAGGAGGGTGGCTCACAGAGCACGGAGATGGCTGGGACCATCAAGTCTGCCCCAGTAACTCTTGCATTTTTCCTGAAGAAGAGACTGCGGTCCAAGTGGTAACTGATGTATGTTTATTGAGCACCTCCTATCTCCCAGATCTTTTACCTGAATTAACTCGGTTCTCTAATAGTTCTGCATGGAGACATTAATATCCCCACTCTAGAGAGACAGAAGCCGCGATGCTGAGCACAACACAGACACTGCAGGGCTCCCCGGGCCTTGCCCCTTCTGTACCAGCCATGCATGCATCACAGACAGAGCTTAGGGCGGCCTTTCTCCCAAGCCTGTGCTCCGGGGCTCCAGGAGGCTTGGGCCAAGTCTGCCTCCATCTGGAAGGTAACCAGAGCTTGGGTGTGAGCCAGTGGTGGGAGCACGAAAGAAAAGACAAAGAGGGGGCTGACGGGAGGGCCGGGGTCAGCCTCTGGGAGTGGCCCCCCGCCCCCCGCCCTTGCTGTGATCACAGGAGAGAGGCTGGAGGACAATCTTTGTGAGGCCTCCCTGAGAGGCCGGCAAGGCCCCAGGGAAGCATCGGGCTTCATGGACCAAAGGCATCATTCCTCCCAGGTGTCAACCCTCTTTGAAACTCTGTGGCTCCCCAAGGGTGATGGTCACTCTCATGGGCTATATTTAGGCCTCCACCATCTCCTTTGGAGACAGCATTATAATTTGATCACGTTCTCTCTCTCCCACGGGCTGTGGCCTCTTCACACTGCCCCACAAATGTTGACCTAATAAGGGACCCCTGCCCCCATCCACCCTACCCCAATAAAGGAGGAAGGAAAGGGGCCCGAATCTATTGCAAAAGGCGGTGCCTGGACAGAATGCACAGTGAGGACTGGCAAAATACCTTGAACGTTTCAGCCGTGGGGCAGAAAGCAGCAGCCCCAGGGACCTGTCTAGTCCCCGTGAGGATGCTGCCTTTCTTCATGACACTGGGCAGGTCACTCTCCCTCTTTGGGGTTCGCCCTCTCGTCTTTAACAAGGGCTGAGCACCTCCAGGCACTTTCAGGGTAGCCAAGAAAACCAAGAGGACAGATGCCTGAAGATCAAATATTTTAGAGTCTACAGTATTCTTACAAATATACGGCGTTGTCGACAGTACCTAGTTATTTGGAGATGGGACCAGGCATATGGACTGACTGCTCTCTATATTTTTTTAAATTAAATAATTAATTTAGACTCTGCCTTGTTCCAGAAAGTATTACAACTGGGCGGCTAAAAATTTCCATTAACTTCTTTTCTGTATCCCCAAAGTAACTCATTTTTATAGTAGAAAATTTAGAAAACACAGATTTTAAAAATGCTAACCATCATCTGCCCCCATCCTCATACTCACTGTGTCCGTTTTAGTATTTATTCTTCTGGACTTTTATTCTGTGCGTCAAAACACTTTTTAAAATATTTACTTAACGAAAACAGGATCTTACTAGATGATTGTTTTTGAACTTGTTTTGAACTTTCTCATAAATTGGGAATATGTAACCACGTCAATAAATAGAAATTTGCAATTATAATTTTGAGTGGCTCCTAGTATTCCATTATAAGACTGTGCATACATTTGAAACAAATCATTGATTGTCTTATCTACTGTTTTTTTCCAGTTTTTCATTACTATAAGTATTAATAGTAGATTAAATATCTTTATGCAGAGTGTGGATCAAGATCTAAAGTTAAGAACCATGGTTCCCTTGGCCTGGTGAAAGGCCCTGTGGATGGGAGTTGAACTAAGTATTTTTGAGAGACGCTGTTCCCAAAAGAACCACATAGAGCAATGAGGTACTGCAGCAAGGGTGCTAACCTTCTAGAAGGACCAACCGGCATCTTCATTCCCAAGCAAGCTGATCACCACTCACTACTGAGAGGTGGTAAAATATATTGCTTCTGCTATACTAGTGGGAAATGTCTAGCCAAATCTTTTTTTTTCCAGACAAAGAGTTTTAGAATGTAATTTGTCTATAATTTGACAAATTTGTGGATTTTTTTCATCTTGTAGCAGTTTTTATTTTTATATTTTTTTAACTTTTGATTCCCTTGCTGGCTCCTGGCTCAGCCCTCTCCCACCACAGAACACTCTAGAGATGACCTTCACCTTTATACTGCTAAGGATGAGTCTGATAGCCTCTCCTTCCCTGATGTCCCAAGGACTAAGGTCCATCTCCTGCATGGATCTTTTAACATATTTTCTCTTGGCTTGAGGGAGGTGTCTGACGATTCTCTCGTAAGAAATGCAGCCTCTCAAGGGCTTCCCTGGTGGCGCAGTGGTTGAGAGTTCGCCTGCCGATGCAGGGGACACGGGTTCGTGCCCCGGTCCGGGAGGATCCCACATGCCGCGGAGCGGCTGGGCCCGTGAGCCATGGCCGCTGAGCTTGAGCGTCCGGAGCCTGTGCTCCGCAACGGGAGAGGCCACAACAGTGAGAGG
>RJWK010054627.1:0-14977 GCA_004363435.1 Platanista minor
TCTCTGTTTTTAGGGTTTTTTTGTTTGCCCTACCCAGGTAAGTGTGGAGTTTCTTGCCTTTTGGGAGGTCTGAGGTCTTCTGCCAGCGTTCAGTAGGTTTTCTGCAGGAGTTGTTCCACGTGTAGATGTATTTCTGGTGTATCTGTGGGGAGGAAGGTAATCTCCGCGTCTTACTCTTCCGCCATCTTGTCTCTCTCTCTCCGGGTTTTTAAAAAAATTTTATTTATTTATTTTTGGCTGGTTGGGTCTTCTTTGCGGTGCACGGGCTTCTCATTGCAGTGGCTTCTCTTGTTTCGGAGCACGGGCTCTAGGCCCATGGGCTTCAGTAGTTGTGGCTTGCGGGCTCTAGAGCGCAGGCTCAGTAGTTGTGGTTCACGGGCTTAGTTGCTCACTGGTATGTGGGATCTTCCCGGGCCAGGGCTCGAACCCGTGTCCCCTGCATTGGCAGGCGGATTCTTAACCACTGCGCCACCAGGGAAGCCCTAGGCAGATTCTTTAACCTTCTTCTGAGTCCGTGTGCTCATTTGTAACAAGGATCATCATAGACTCCCCACGCAGACACTTTATTTGGTTGAATGAGTGCATGCATAAGTGGTGTTATGGATTGAACTGTCAAGAAGGTACTCTAAAGTCGGAACTCCCAGTACCTCAGAATGTGATCTTATTTGGAAAAAGAATCACTGAAGATATAATTAGTTAAGATGAAGTCATCCTGGAGTATGACTGGTATGCTTATAAAAAGATGGCCAGTGAAAAAGAACAAAATAATGTCATTTACAGCAACATGGATGGACCTAGAGATGATCATACTAAGTGAACTAAGTCACACAGAGAAAGACAAATATCACATGATATCGCTTTTATGTGGAATCTAAAAAAAAATTGGTACAACTGAACTTATTTACAAAACAGAAATAGAGTCACAGATGTAGAAAAGAAACTTATGGTTACCAGGGGGAAAAGGGGAGAGGGATAAATTGGGAGATTGGGAATGACATATACACAATACTATATGTAAAATAGATAACTAATTAGGACCTACTGTATAGCACAGGGAACTCTACTCAATACTCTGTAATGACCTATATGGGGAAAGAATCTAAAAAAGAGTGGATATATGTATATGCATAACTGATTCACTTTTTTCTACACCTGAAACTAACACAACATTGTAAATCAACTATACTCCAATAAAATTAAAAAAAAAAAAAAGATGGCCATGTGAAGAGAGACAAACAGGGATGACACCATATGATGACAAAGGCAGAGTTTGGAATTACACGGCTGCAAGTCAAGCAACTCCAAAGACCAAGAGCTGCAAACCACCAGAAGCTAAGAAGAGGCAAGGAAGGATTCCCCTACAGGTTTCAGAGGGAGCATGGCCCCACTGACACCTTGATTTTGGATCTAGCTTGCAGAACTCTGAGACAATACATTTCTGTTGGTGTAAGCCACCCGGCTTGTGATACTTTGGTCTGGCAGTTCTAGGAAACTCATACAAGGGGCTCAGCACAGTGCCTGGCACATAGCAGGCACTCCACACATGCTACTTGTGCCTGTCATTATGGCAAGAGCAGGATTCTTGTTTTGCTAGAAGAGAGAAGTGAAAAACAAGCTACCCAGAAACATCACCACTATCATCCTCCTATTCCTACAGCCATTGAGTTTTAAAGCTCAACACCAGGCTATGTTTCAATCTTCAAATAATTCCTGTGAGGAAGGAGACAGATGAGAGACTCAGGAAGGCCCAAAGAGTTAGCAGCAAAGCCTGGACCAGAATCCAGGGCTCCTGTTAACATCTCCGCCCCAGCACTGTCTCTTTGCTGGGCTGGGTCACTGGCTCTTCCAGAGCAACAAAGCTGAGACTGCCCTATCTGGACAGGTGAGATCGAAGCATTGGTGGCTAGAATGTGACTTCTCTTGGCACCTTTGGTAATGCCTTGATGGACTCCTGCTTTCCCCTTTTCAGGTGTACGTTTGAGGACTCTGGAGATTAATACTTGTTCTCTCTTCCCTCTCGTCTCCCTTCTTGCTGGGCAAAGACTTACTAGCCACTCTATCTTCCCCTGGAGATATGCCTCGTTGGCAGAACCCAGCTAGTTCCAGCCCCTCCTTTCCTCTCTTGACTCTTTCTCAGAAGGAACTTTCAGCTTGGAGATCTGACGTTTGCCACCAGAGGGGCTGGGAATGCAGCTCCCAAGGATGTGGGCAGAGGAAACGCTGATGTTAAAATTCTAAGCATCGGGGCTTCCCTGGTGGTGCAGTGGTTGAGAGTCTGCCTGCCGATGCAGGGGACGCGGGTTCGTGCCCTGGTCCGGGAAGATCCCACGTGTCGCGGAGCGGCTGGGTCCGTGAGCCATGGCCGCTGGGCCTGAGCATCCGGAGCCTGTGCTCCGCAACGGGAGAGGCCACAACAGTGAGAGGCCCACGTACCACACACACACACACACACACAAATAAATAAATAATAAATAAAATTCTAAGCATCAAGAGTTCCAAGCATCAGTAATTCAAATGTTCTGAGTCTAAGGTTCTGGGAATCCGAGATTGCAAGATTATGAATTGTGGACTCTGCAGTTCCAAGATTCTGAAGTTCAGAATGCCACAATTCTAAGATTCCCCCAGGTGAGGTTTCTAGAAACCTCTTAAAGTGACATGCACAGGGATGGATAAAGTTTGATTCTGACTCTGGATTGTTAAATAGTGTGCTTGTAATAATAAAGAGTGTGACCCTGTGGATCCTTATTTCCCTCCAATGAGTAGGAAGAAGCCAATCTGTGGAAACCAAGTTGCCAGACACAGATCATGGAAATTGAGAATCATAGCCTGTTATGAAACTTGCAGGGTTCAAAGGACCAGATTTCCTCTCACTTGACCTCAATCACTGGTTCTTCAAGTGTGGCAAGTTTTGTGGATGCAGGGATCTGTGTAGCATTTAGATCTAAGGTTAGATCTAACTCTAGATCTAACACAAAGATCTAAAGCTGATGTGTATGAATGTTCAGATTGTGCAACGCTGAAGGATGCCACTTCTAAGGGAACATACGCTAACTTATCCGAGAGTAAGCAGGTGATTCAGACTCTCACAGATCCCAGATCCACCAGAGAGGGCCCCACCTTCAGAAAGTCATAGGAAATATGACTTCCTGTATACACTCAGGAGAACGTGCAATCATATACTCGAATGCCTGCATGCACACCTGCGCACACACACGCACACACACAGACATGGCTGTGCTGCTACCAAACTTCTCCTGGCATTTTCTCTGAAAGTGTTTCTCTCTCCCACCCATTTCATTAAGAAGTCTGACTCCTGTACTCAGGTCTGACTCTGATCGGACACAGTAGCCTTATCTGGTGGTGGGCACGAAATATGCTCTGGCATCCAAAGTGTGCACGAGTGGTCAAGGGTGTTGACAAGTGTGTAGTGAAGCCAGGTCAGCTGCCTGTCAGGGCTCTGGAAAAAATCTCCTGGACAGAGCTGTTCAGGTTGTGTAATAGTCTGATAAGTTGTTGTTTTTTCACTTGAGGAAGGGGTGCTTTTTAAGAATCTCCCTAAACGACTGTGGGCTAAGTATGGCCATCCCTATACAGATCTGTGTTCATGTACTTGCTGAGTACTTACTTGTGTTCTGTGGGACCTCAGATAGAGACTTAAACTCTCTGGACCTCATCTTTGTTACCTGTAAAATGTGCATGAATACTGATCCCCGTGACATAGGTTTGTGAGCATTAAGTGAGGTGAGTATATGACGCTTTTAGCATAGAGCTGACACAGTGTACTTGCTCAATAAATAATATCTGTTATTGTTACTATTCAAAGTATAGTATAAGGTTTCTTTTCCTCTCAACCCACCTCTAGCAAGGTGAAAAGAGTCCGTTTGTTTCTTCCTCTCCTATCCACCTTGCCCCTTCCTTCCCCTGACCCCCGTCCATCATCCCCCCATCCTTAGCCCCGTCCCTCCCTCCCCCATTTGCTCCTCCCACCAGCCCCACCCTGGCACAGCCCTGGCTCACCGGGGCAGGAAGCTCATGGTGTAGTTTTGTGGGATGGTAACAAAGCCCACGTGTTTGGGGGACACGTCGATGTCAAGGGGCAACTGTGGGGACTTGAAGAGGAAGTTCTGCACGATGGTGGTGAGGAAGAGAAAGAGCTCCATTTGAGCCAGGCCTTCTCCAAAACAGTACCGCTTTCCTGGAGGAACAGGGGGGAGGCATGGAGGTGAGGCTTGTTTTCATTGCTACCTTGACCCCACTACCGACTCCCAGCTGTATTCTCCCAGGGAGGATGGGCTGGAATATCGAGGCCTGAGAGACTTTCAGAGAAGTTGCCACTCCTCTCTGAGCCTGTTTCCCTAGAACATGGGGTGGGGTGAAGCAAAACAGGCTGTAGCAGTGGGAACTTTAGGTGCCCCCTCTCCTCAAATACACACTCAAATATGGCTGCGGTGCCATCGCCTTTCTAGGAATCTGAAGAATTTAAGTGACCTTGGACAAATCTGACTTGCTCGGGGCCATGATATTCCCCGTCTCTGAAATGGGTACGCTCATCCCTTTTCTTCTGCCTGGGCCCAGGTTCTTGGTAGTTATGGGGGTTGCAGCTGGTTGGCTCCAGGGTATATGGTAAGAGGGACTTCCAAGTTGGAGAAAGATACTAGGTTACACCTTAGAGATGAAGGAGACCCCTGTTGGTGTTGGCCTGGCAGTGTGTCTTACCGATGGAGAAGGGGCACGAAAGCATCACTCTTAAACTGCCCCTTCTCATCCAGGAAGTGCTGGGGGTTGAATGTCGCGGGTTGGAGAAGAACTTGGGGTCTCTCAGCATGGAGCCCAGCATAGGGAACACTTGGGCGCCCTGGCTGGGAGGAGGGAGGGGACTTTGATAAGGTGGAGTGGGGGATGGGTGTCCTGAAAGCACCTGGGGGTGGAGGGGGAATTTGTGTGACCTTGGTGAAGGCAAGTGGGAGGCATGGGAGTTGGGGTCCTCTGAGGGAGGCGCTTTGGGGGACATGAGATTCATGGTCCCGAGACAGGAAGTTTGGCAGCCATGGGGTTCATGTCCCCTGAGAAGGGAAGTTTGAGGAACATGGGCTCTGTGTCTCCTGGGGCAGAAGGTTTCACGGACATGCAGTTCATGTCTCCCAAGGCAGGAGGTTGGGGGAACAAAGGGGTTATGTCTCTTGATACAAGAATTTTGGGGGGACATAGGGTTCATATTCCCTGAGGCAAGAGGTCTGGGGAGATATGGGATTCAGGAGTCTGTGAGTGGGAAGGTGGAAGGGACACGGTAGTTGGGAAAGTCTTTGAGGGAGTGGGACAGGGGCTGGGAAGCTTCTAAGGGGAATGGGGTGCGGAGTCACAGGGAGTGGGTTGGAGATCCCTTTAGGCTGGGTGGGGCAGCACCTTGGGGAGAAGGAAGTCTCGAAACTCGGTATCCTTGGTGATTCTGCGGGCCAGGCCCATGAGGACCATGTCTCAGAATCTCTGGATCTCGTAGATCACCGCCTCTGTGTAGGGCATCTTGGCTCCATCCTTGAACTTGGGCTGATGGTTCTTGCCAATCACGTGGTCAATCTCCTCATGGGTTTTGACTTGGGGAGGAGGGGGAACGTGTTTAGCTATTGTGAGGACTCAGGGCAGGGATGATTTTCCAAGTAGGTACAGCATGCATGACATCCACGTGTGACATGGACGTAGAACATTCAGGCCATAGGCACTGTTGGTGCAGGGTCTTGCTCACCTGGTCCTGCCAAAATCATAGGGGAGGTGCAAGGGGAGAGTCTTGGGAGATGGTCTGGAGGAGCAGGCAGTGGGCACTTGGTTGGTTCAGTGTGGGAACTAATACACTGATCAGTTCAGATAATTTCAATATTTTAACAGCTGGTGAAATTCGGCTGGTGCCTATCAGCGAATATCACCTTGTCCCTGGATAGCAGGGCATGTCTGAGGGTCCAGGGACCTGGGAGAGGTGAGGCCGTTGCAGCAGGCTTAGAGGAATTTTGAGGGTCTGTGGCCCCCACTTCCTTGCCCCCTCCAGCCTTACCCTCCACAGCTGGGTGCTTCATGAGCAGCAGGGTCGTGCTGACCATCTCAGTGCCCGCAGAGAAGAGGTTCAGTGTGGTCAGCACCAGGTTCTTCAAGTAGAACTCCGTGTTAGGGTTCTTCTGCGTGGAGAGAGGGCTTAAGGCCGAGCCCACTCCCCCATGCTCTCAGGGCCCTTCTGAGGGTTTTCCTTTTGAATCTGCCTCTTTTAGATCCAGACCAAAGGTGGGAAGAGAGACTCTGTTTCTTTGTCTTTTTTTTTTGGTGGCCCCACCTTGGGGCATGCAGAACTTCCCCGATCAGGGATCGAATCCGTGTCCCCCGCAGTGGGAGTGCGGAGTCTTAACCACTGCGCCACCAGGGAAATCCGAGGGACTCTGTTTCTGCCAGGCTCTCTCCGGGCTGCCAGGCCTTTGCCCAGGCTGCAGGCTTTGCCCCAAAATGCCCTCCTCACACTCTTTGCCAGCTGGCTATCTGTCCTTTAATTATCAGCTTCGTTGTCATGTTTTAAATGGTAGGAATATTTAGAAACAGAGGGATAGAGAGAGGCAGTGAGTGAGAAAGAGGGACAGGGAGATGGCATGACAGAATGAGAGCGTTAAAGAGAGACACGTTTTCTGAGACACAGATGCAGAATTTTAAGCAACAGCGTCATATTCCTTCAGTAAAAGTATTGACGCTTACTGTGGAGAAATCCCTCCCTGAATCCTTTCACCTTGAACTTCAGACTCCATAAAGTCCCATCTCCTTTCATCATAGAAGGGAGACTGACATCCAGATGGGGGTGGGGACCCTCCACTGTTGCAGAGTAAAGCCAGGTCCCCTGTCCACACAGGTGTATCTGATAGCAGGGAACGAAAGGTGAGTGCATGGTGGTGAAAAGCACCAGCCTTAGAGTCAGAGAAGGGTCTGAGCTAGGGTCCACTGCTTCTTCGCTGTGTGACCTCAGACTGGGCACTTACACTCTCTGGGCCTCAGTTTCCTCATTTGTAAAATCGGGGTCATAATAGAGAGCCTACTCCAAGAGCTGTCGTGCGTGCTAAATAGGTGGATACCATAAAGCACTTAAATTAGTGCCTGGCACATGCCAGTGTTGTAGAAATGCTTGCTTTTATGATTTGCATGCACAAGTTCTGCCTGTGGACAAGGGCTCAGTAGACGGAACAGTGATGGTTAATTATAATTGGGATTGTGAGAATTATTAGGATGGGGGATGATTTCAATGGGCCTCTGTTCTCCACCACCCCCAGCCTGCTTTCCCTCTCCTTGGCTTTGGACCTCTCCTTACTGGCTGCTGGCGTGTACCTCCTGCATGTGGATGAAAAAGGAGCCGATGAGGTTCCATGGGGAATTGGGATCCAGAGTGCATTGGTTCTGCTCCACCTTCTTGGCTATGAAGTCCTCCAGCCCCTGCAGCTCCTTAAATGCCTGTTGCTGGGGTGCTGGCAGGTGTTTCGTCACTGAGTAGAACATCTCACAGAGCTGAGGGTGGGGAGAGGAGAAGGGAAGGGAAGGACAGCTGTCAGTGCTCAGGACCCAATGGGAGTCGGACCTGTCGCAGGGCAAGGAAGGCACTGGGTTAAAGGCACCTACCCAGATGTTTAGGTATTTCGATGGGGCTGGATGGGAATAGATATCTAAGTTTTCACACGAGTTAAGTGTGAGGGACCCTGTCCAAGAAGGTTTCGGATGTTCAGGTGATGCTGGATTGGAGCATACATCTGGTGTTCATATATTCAGGTGAGGTTGGGTTGGGAGACACCTGTCCAAGTGCTTAGCTATTTAGGTGGGACTTGGAATGGGGGGGTCACCTAAGTGTTTAGGCATTCAGGTGGTCTCAGTTGGAAACAACTGTGTGGATATTTAGGGAATCTGGATTGGGGGCTTCTGTACAGGTGTTAAGGTACTAAAGTGGGGCTGCTGTGCAGGTGTTAAAGCGGGGAGATACCTGTTCAGGTGTTCATATATTCAAATGGGCCAATATATTCAAGGGGGCACTTCTGTAGGTATTTGAGTGAGCTGGGCTGGAAGACACTTATTTGGGTGTTTGGGGAACAATCTGTCCAGGTGTTTACATGTTTAGGGGTACCTGTCTAAATGTTGAGATATTTAAGCGAGCTGGGTAGGGGGCACTGTCTAGATATTCTAGTGGGCTGGTTTGGGACACCTGTGTAGATAACAAATGATTTTGGTGGGGGCTTCCCTGGTGGCGCAGTGGTTGAGAGTCCGCCTGCCGATGCAGGGGACACGGGTTCGTGCCCCGGTCCGGGAAGATCCCACATGCCGCGGAGCGGCTGGGCCCGTGAGACATGGCCGCTGAGCCTGCGCATCCGGAGCCTGTGCTCCGCAACGGGAGAGGCCACAATAGGGAGAGGCCCGCGTACCGCAAAAAAAAAAAAAGATTTTGGTGGGCTGAATTTTCCGGCACCAGGTGTTCAGGTAGTCAGGAAGTGGGCTGAGGTGATCTCTTGTCCAGGTGTTAAGAAATTCAGATGGAAAGATAGAATATCTTAAAAGGGAGCGTCTGTTAGATATTAAGGTAAGTTGGGGTGAGGACACCTGCGCTGGTGAGAAGAGAAAGCTGGGTTGAGCACATGTATCTTGCCTGCAGTGTCTATTTTTTTTCATTCTTTTTTTTTTTTTTTCGTTGGGGGAGCATCTTTTGAGATATCCAGCTGTGCTTGGAGACTGAGTATTGGGCACCTGTCCTGGGTGCTGGTGCAACTGTTCAGTTGTCTGAGAGTGGGGGGCTGGTTTTGAGGGGATCCTGTCTGTTGGAGGATGGGAGTTTGGGGCACCTGTCTTGGTGTGGAGGGGCAGTTGGCAGGTTGAGGTAGAGGCATGGTAGAGCCAGGCTGGGACAGGTTACCTGGCCGGTAGACGTAGCTGTGAACTGGAAGCTTCCCAGCATCATACGCAGCAGTGACAGGAACTCTTTGTCCTCGTAGTCAAAGCGGCCCCCCAAAGACGATGGAGCTAATGACATTGGAGACGGTTCGGCTCAGGAAGAAGGTGGGATCGAGGAAGGCGCCTGGGGGATGGGATGGGGTTAGGGAGAGACAGGGATTTTGGGGAGAGTCAGCTTGGCGGTCTGATGCCAGTCTGCGAATTTGAGGAGGGCACGGAAGCGCTGAGCCAGACTTCCAGCCTCAGACCCCAGAGCTGGGAGGCCGGACGGCCTTCGCCCAACCTGGACCCCTTCCGGGGCCAGAATGCGTGTGTCGGTGCCGGCTGTCTTCCTCCTCCTCCCCCTCGCACCCTCCGGGGTCCCCCCGCAACTCACCGCGCATGCCCCGCCAGGCCTACGATGAGCAAGTCCGCCTCCCCTTGGATGCGCTCCTCGATGTCGCGCTTGCCCACGCCCACGTCCCGCAGTGTGGCGATGGAGAAGCGCCGGAGCTGCTTGGCGCGCTCCCAGGTGCCGAACGCCAAGCCTGCAGAGGGAGCGTAGGAGTCGGGGCGGGGCAGGCCCAGACCAGCTGCCTGGCCCGGAGAGCGAGAGAAAGGTGGGCAGAGAGAGAGCGAGCGGGAGATTGAGCGGGGAGGGGAGGGGTGGGGAGGGAGGGCGGTGGGCGGGGGAGAAAGAGAGAGACAGAGACAGAGAGACATACAGCTCAGAGAAACGCAGAAGGAGATAGAGACCGGGTTGCAAGAACAGAATCAGAAGGAGAGAGGCAGGAAAGATACACCGAGAAAAGAGAGATACAGAGACACTCACAGGAAGAGAAAGAGACAGAGGAGGGAAGGAGGGGAAGTGAGATACTTGGAGATCTGGGAGGCGGATATAACAATTGTGAAGGATTCTAAAACTGGGATGGAGAAGCGAGAGAAATGAGGAGAGAGAAACAGAGAGGGTCTGGGAGGAGGAGAGACTGTTACCAGGAGATGGAGGCATGGGGATTTTGAAACAGAAATAATGTGAGATTCTAAGACTAAGAAAGAAGAGAGAGAGAGGGAAGGAGAGAGAAGCCTGGGGAAGCACAGAAGTTGAAAAGGGGAAAAAGACAAACAGGCATATGGAGATAGAGGACCAGGCTTCCAAAGCAGAAGTCCCAAGAGCTCCTAAGAGATACAGAAAGAGGGGACATCTAGTGAAAGAGAGCAAGGAGATGGGGGGGAGAGGCGGGGAGAAATAGAGATGCAGAAATGCTAAGACAAATTAGAGACAGAGGGGGCGGCAACAATGAACAGGAATGGGGACAGAGAATACCAGAGGAAGTCAGGAGAAGCCTGGGGACACTGAAGCCATCAAGTCTGCCTGACCACGCCCCCATGCTCCACCCCCGCTCTGAGGTCCCCCTCACCATAGCCTTTGAAGAGCCAGTTGAAGTCAGCCTGCTTGCCTCGTCCACTGAATTCCTCAGCCTGGTCCACCAGAGCCTCCGTCACAGTGTCATATCCACACAGCACCAGGGCCCCAGGTGGACCGGGAACACAGGGCCATAACGCTCGCTCATCTGATGGAGGTGAGTGGGAGTGGTTAGAGCAGCCTCTACTCTGAACTGGCCCTGTACCCAGATCTCACATACCGAGAAGCATTTCCCTACGGGTTCTGACGGTCAAGGAGCTGGACATCCCAAGATGTGGTCTTTCCTGGCCAGGACCCTGATACTGAATCTTTAAAACTCCCCTTTCCTTTCCTATCACTCTGGTCCAACATTGTCAGTTCCCAGCCACAAAGCCCCAACCAAAGCGGGCAGGCCACCACCCCTATCCTATCCCACCCATCTCTCTGCCTTGGGACACCTTCATGAAGGAGTTGTACACCTGCTTGGTGTTCAGCTGCAGGTAGTTCTCGACAAAGGGCAAAGGGGTGGGTCCAGGAGGCAGTTTCCCCTCGAGCTTCCTCTGCCGCCAGACAGACATCAAGACCAGTATTGTCAGACAGGCCAGCAAAGCCACAGGAAGCAGCCCTGAGGCCAGCATGGTGGCACTGGGGGTGACAGTCAGTTAGTTGGTGATGTCTGGGATGGTTTGCTTTTATACTACCTGGGAGAGAAGGGCCGACTTTGGTTCTGATTACATAATTGTCTCATTTCACCTCCCAACTATACCCCCCACTATTCTCCCCACCTAGCTTGGGACAGAGCCAGCAAGGAAAGAGGAGGGGGACCTCAGATCAGATTAACAGAGAATGGGCCCCAATATGGAATTTGTGGTTCCCTCGGGAGGGACTACCCTAGGCTGTGGAGGGCAGTTGATAAATTCCAGAATTGAAGATTTTGGAATATTTGCTTGGGGGAGCCCCTGAGCTTTAGATTTGGGATCTCAGAGTGAGAAGGGACCCCAAAGTGGTGGATTTTGGGGTCTTGGGAAAAAAGTATTCAAAGATCTGGATATAAGGGTATTAGAATGAAACAGGATGTGTGGCTGTGGATTTGGGTGTCTTTTGGTGAGGAGAGATGTAGGTTGAAGGGTCTCATAGTGGGGGGAGATTCCAGGGAATGGGTTTGAGGGTCTTGAGGTGAGAAAGGACCCCGGGCTGTGGATGTGGTGTTCCTGGGAGGAAAGTCCAACTGGATCATAGAGTCAGCATCTGACCCCAGATGTTGACCTGCTTTTAACTTTGGACACAAAGCTGCCTCTTGATTCCCAGAATTCTCACTGGGACCTCAAAGTGAGGTCAGGATAGGGGTCATAGAACTGACTCTCTGTGGTTGGGCAAGAGATAGAAGACTGTAGCTGCACTTCCATGGAACTTCCCACAGAACTGGAGGAGAGTTACTCACGGTCTCAGCTGGCAGGGGGACTGGCCAGGGCTTGGAAATAGTAATAAACACCAATATGATACTGAAAAATCCCAGCTGTCTCAAGGATTAGAATTCACAGAGAGCCCCAATGGTTCCCTACCCAGATCCTTAGGGAAGCCCACTACATTGATTGTATCATTTCCATTATTATTATTATTATTATTATTATTATTATTATTGATGTTTCCCATTTTACATGTGGGTATACTGAGGACAGAAAACAGAGAGTGGGCAAGGGGCACACGTGTGAACCCTTTCTCTCCTGCTCTGCACTCACTTCCCCTTCCTGCGATTGGCTTTCCCCACCAGTGGAAAGGGAGTATTTGGGAAGAGAAAGTTGTATTTGAGGGTGTGGGAAGTCCCCGTTAGGCATGATTCCTGGTGTGTCAGGGCTTGTTATTAGCAGGCAGAGAGAACTATGTCAGGAGAGATTTGGGTAAACTCCAGTGTCAGGAACAGAGAGGGGCCCTGGGATGCTGAAAGTAGGAGTAGAGAAAAGAGGAGTGGTCCTGCTGTTTTTCCCTCACTGACATTTTTCCTTAATAATGTTGGTTACCCCTGGTAAACACCAACTGTGAAGATTAAGTCCAGGTATGTGTGGTGTGATCCAAGAACAAAGAACAAGATAAACTCAAAGGGCCAATATTGCCGGAACAAAGACTTACAGGACTCCTATCACTTATGAATCTTTGTGCAGTGTGTTTGTGCATAAGTGAGTATCCATACTTCTTTATGGCTATATGTGCACATCTGTGTGAGTGCCTGACAGGATGTGAATGTGTCCGTTGCCAGTGTGCCTGAATGCATTCCAATCTCTGCATCTGCCTGTGGGTAACATGAGTACATGATTTGGGATATACGTCTGTTGGGGGATATTTACATGTGTGTCTATGGGTCCAACACGTAGACTGTGTATTCACATCTATGTGTGTGCATGTACAACTTGTGACTATACATAAGTCTATGGATGTTTTTGTGTGTGTATTCTGGGGTGGTACGTAGGCATGCAGACCATGTTGTGAACTCGGGAATTTCTGAGATCTGCTTGTTCCTGTCTGTGTTTGGATTCCAAGAGCCCTAAGTCTTTATTGAATTTGTTACAATATTGCTTCTGTTTTATGTTTTGGCTTTTTAGCCAGTGAGGCATGTGGAATCTTATCTCCCCCACCAGGGATCGAACCCACACCCCCTGCATTGGAAGGTGAATACTTAACCACTGGACAGCCAGGGAAGTCCCTCCATTTCCCTTCTTAAAAAAAAACCAAATAGTTCCCTTATTTTTCAGGATATTACCTCCTTCAGTCTTCAAGGGTCATACTAAGTAGAAAAACTTCCGTAGGACAGATGTGTCCTGAGAACTTTCTGAGGTAGGTCACTCCAGTTGGATCGACTTCTTCTCAGAAAATTCTCTTTCCCACAGTATTATCCACAGGCTCTTAAGCCTTTTTTTTTTTTTTTTTTTTTTTTTTTTGCGGTACGCGGGCCTCTCACTGCTGGCTGTGGCCTCTCCCATTGCGGAGCACAGGCTCCAGACGCGCAGGCTCAGCTGCCATGGCTCACGGGCCCAGCCGCTCCGTGGCATGTGGGATCCTCCCAGACCGGGGCACGAACCCGTGTCCCCTGCATCTGCAGGCAGACTCTCAACCACTGCGCCACCAGGGAAGCCCTCTTAAGCCTTTTAATAGAGGCATTCAACCAGTGTTTACTGAACCCACTACTTCATGCCAGCTTGTGCTGGGTGATGTTGAGGGCACAGGGGTGACCCAGACAGCCCTGGGACCTGCCCTCATGGAGCTGTCACTCCAGAGGGGGAGAGATCAGTCACCAGGCAATGACAGCTCAGAATGGATAGTGCTGGGATGAGGAGGCACAGGCAGAGGGGTTAAGGTCAAGATGGCGGGGCTCAGGGCTGGGACACCTGATTCAACCTTGTAGCTTCCGGGTAAACCACTAGAGGGCTCAGTAGGAATTTTTCCATGGAAGGATAGGGAGAGTTGGGAGGGAGAGTTCCAGGCAGAGGAATCAGCTTGTATAAAGGCCACAGGCCCCTGGAGCATGGTTGAGAGCTTGTTAGAGCACAGAGATGTGGGGCCATGTTCACTGGTGAGTCTGGAGCCATGAGCAGGTGTCCGATCTGGTGGACCATATGCAACTGGGTTGGGGGAGTTTGGGCTCTGTCCTGAAGCTACGGGGAGTCACAGAAGGCTTTTAAGCAGGGGAACAAAATGGTCAGATTTGTGTTTCAGATCCTTCAGATTTTTGGAGATGAGACTATAAGCCGAGAGGTGAGGAAGTGACTTCTACAGGTGAGAGAGGACAGGACCATGGGGATGGGGAGAGAGGGTGGGTGGGAGAAAGATTCGGAAGGAAGAGCTAATTCTTACTTGGTTATGTGTTGACTTTGCTGCGGTGAGGGAGGAGGCTAGTGCTGGGGAGAGATGGTAGTGTTGTTTATTGGTTTGGGGACACAGGTCAAGAGCAGGTCTGAGGCAAGAGAAAACAAGCTCAACTTTAGACATGTTGAACCATGGCATAGTCCCGGCTCTTAGGGATTTATTAGACTAGTGGGAGAGCAGACCTGGATAAATTAAAGTCCTCAATGATGTCATTAGTTTTAATTAGTAATTATTAGGAATAAATTACTACTTAGCGTTGAGGATTGGGAAGACCTGGTAGGGGAAGTGTCATTTGAACTGGGTCTTGTGGGATGAGTTCACAGGTAAGGGAAGAGAGCAGGGCGGCCCAAGCCAGGTCTTGGATATGTGAGATGGATGGAACAGAACAGGTATATTTCACAGTAACACCTCCCTGCTCCCTGTCCCAACCTTATCAATTAACTCTCTATCCTCTACCCGCTAGCCTGACCCAAAACTCTTAGGAAAAACCTGGCTCATGCCCACAAGTGTGCCTGAAATGTTTGACGCTGTCCAAATGAGAATCTTTTATTTATTTATTTATTATTTATTTATTTGTTTTTAACATCGTTATTGGAGTATAATTGCTTTACAATGGTGTTAGTTTCTGCTTTATAACAAAGTGAATCAATGATACATATACATATGTTCCCATATCTCCTCCCTCTTGCATCTCCCTCCTTCCCACCCTCCCCATCCCACCCATGCAGGTGATCACAAAGCACTGAGCTGATCTCCCTGTGCTATGCGGCTGCTTCCCACTAGCTGTCT
>RJWK010054628.1:0-14977 GCA_004363435.1 Platanista minor
AAAGAAATGAAATAAAATCTATGGCTTAATGCTTTTCACCAGTTTTGGAAAATCCTTGACGATTATCACATCAAAGATTGTTTCTGCTTCATTTTCTTTCTCTTTTCAATATGTGACTACATTACAATATGTGTTAGAACTCCTCCTATACCCCTTATGCTCTTACATTCTTTTTCTGTATGCCTTAAAAATTATTTTTTCTCTTTGCTTCAGTCTAGATATTTACTCTAACATATTCCATTTCCCTACATAACTCTTCAGCTGAGACTAATCTCTTAAACCCATCCACTGAGTTCTTAATTTCATTCATTGTATTTCTTAGTTTTAAAAATTTTATGTGGCTCTCTTTTATAGTTTTTAGGGTTTTGTTATGTTTTTTGTTTATAATCCTTGATCTTATTAATAGGCAGTTATTTTAAAGTTTGGTTTTCAGAATTCTATGATCAGAATTTTCTGTGTTTCTCTCTTTGTTGTATATTGTTTTCTTTTTGTTCATTTGTTTGGTTTTGGTCACCCTGTTTCATTATCTTCATGTGCCTGGTTGGCTTTTTATTGTGGACTGGCTGTTGTATATTAACATCATAAAAAATATACTGAGGCCTGGGATGATGTTGTCTTCCTCCATAGAGGATTTGCATTTGCTTCTGGGAAAAGGGGTAGGATACAAATCATGTAGATCAATGTAATCCAGTTATAGACTTTGAGATTATCTGAAGTATACCTTTAGTCCCCCAATAGTGCCAGAGTATTTCTAGCTCACCCTTAATCTAAGTTATAACTCTCTGGAGTCTGAACCCAAAGCATAAAGGGTTTACAAAGTTTCCCACTCTGTGGTGAGCCATAGATAGCCCTATAAACTGTGTGCAGCTTCTCAGGCTCTCAACAGCCGCTTCCAAAATCAACAAGTAACCCTTGAGAAAAAGCTGCCCCAAAGCAGAACTCAGTTTCCTTCTTCTCCCCAGTTCTCAATTCCATAATTCTTCAATACCAGTTAATTTTCCTATGTCTTCCAATAGATGCTTTTAAACATTTTGTTCAGGTGTTCTAGGTGTTCTCAGTAGGCAAATTGGTCAGCATTAGCTACTCTGCCACAGGAAGTGGAAGTTTTCCTAAACAGAACTTTAATTAAAAACTTCAAATTTCTTCCAACCAGTATGTTGAAACTTGAGTGCTTTCTCCTTTCCCTGCCCTAAGGTTCAACTGTTACCCCAAAAATAGACCAAGAGGAAAGGAGAAAGGAGGAAAATGAAAAATAATGCACAACCTGATCATTCAAGGAGTAGTTTTATGTTAATAATAAAATGTGCATTAATTAAATTGGGGTAATCACTATGATGAATATTGAACACTACTTATTTCTAAAACTTTAATTCCCAAACTTATTATTGATTAGTCCCACCTTTCCCTCTGATCTAAATGCCACTTCTGTCATATACCAATTTCTTACTTATGTGCAGTTCTGTTCTACTGCTCCATTTCTTTCTCTCTACCCCACCTCCTTCTCTCCTTCTCCCTCCCTCTCTCCCTCCCCACAATATGGCACTTTATTTTTCTACCTTTATAATATGCCTTAGAAACTAGCAGCTAAAATGGACCTTTCTCTTTCCTCAAATTGTTTTGATAATTCTTCACCATTTTTCCATTGATCTGTGAAAAAACTAGTTGTCACTGACTGTAATTGCACTGAATTTATCCTTGCCTTCCACCACTACGTATCTCTAATTTACACTACACTTTGGACACTTAAAGTTATAAATATAATTTTCTCTAAATAGTTCTTATACATCAGTTGTTAGACTTATACCTAGTTACCTCATGAATCTTTTGAGAATATGATTTTTTTAAATTTCAAATGCAATTTCTAGTTGCTGTTGCTGGTGTGTAGGATCAGTACTGGGTTTTGTATATATTAACATTATGTCTGAGAACTTCAAGATGGCAGAGAAGTAAGACATGGATATCACCTTCCTCCCCACAAATATATCAAAAATACATCTACGTGTGGAACTGCTACAGAACACCTACTATACGCTGGCAAAAGACCTCAGATTTCCCAAAAGGCAATAAACTTCCCATGTACCTGGGTACGGCAAAAGAAAAAATAAAAAACAGAGACAAAAGAATAGGGACATGACCCACACCTCTGGGAGGGAGAAAAAATTTCCACACACTAGGAAGCCCCTTCACTGGCAGAGATGGTGGGTGGGCGGGGTGGGGGAGCTTCAGAGCCACAGAGGAGAGCGCAGCCACAGGAGGGCAGAGGGCAAAGCGAAGAGATTCCCGCAGAGAGGATCAGTGCTGACCAGCACTCACCAACCTGAGAGGCTTGTCTGCTCACCCGCCGGGGCAGGCAGGCTCTGGGAGCTGAGGCTCAGGCTTCGGAGTCAGGCCCAAGGAAGAGGACTGCGGTTGGCTGCATGAAGACAGCCTGGAGGGGACTAGTGCACCACAGCTAGCCGGGAGGGAGTCCAGGAAAAAGTTTGGAACTGCCTAAGAGTCAAGAGACCTTTGTTTCTGGGTGCACGAGGAGAGGGGATTCCTTCCCACCGTACCAACAGAATGCAGAGCACCACCTAAACAAGCTCCAGAGACGGGCACGAACTGCGACTATCAGTTCAGACCCCAGAGACAGGCATGAACCGCAAACGCTGCTGCCACTGCCACCAAGTATCCTGTGTGCAAATGAGGTCACTACCCACACCCCCAGTGAGCCTGTGCAGCATGCCACTGCCAGAGTTCCACGATCCAGGGACAACTTCCCTGGGAGAACACACTGCGCATCTCAGGCTGTGGCAATGTCACGCCAGCCTCTGCCACCTCAGGTTCACTGCCCATTCCAATTATAACTACCATACCCCTCCCTCTCCCCGGCCTCAGTGAGCAAGAGAGCCCTAATCAGCAGATGCTTTAACCCCCTCCTGTCTGGGCGGGAAAAAGACTACTGAGGGCAGCTTACATGCAGAGGCAGAGCCACAACCAAAGCTGAACCCCAGGAGTTGTGTGAACAAAGAAGAGAAAGGGAAATTTCTCAGTGCAGCCTCAGGAGCAGCAGATTAAATCCCCATAATCAACTGGATAAACCCTGCATCCGTGGAATACCTGAATAGACAACAAATGTTCCCAAAATTGAGGCGGTGGACGTTGCGAGCAACTGTAGGCTTGGGGTTTGCTTTTTCCATCTGATTTATTTCTGGGTTTATGTTTATCTTAGTTTAGTTTTTAAATGCTTGTTATCATTGGTGGATTTGTTTGCTCTCTTCCTTTTGTCTATGTGTGTGTATATATATATATATATACATATATATATATACATATATATGTATATATAGGTTTTTTTTCTCTTTTTTCTCTATCAGTGAGTGTGTATGTATATGCTTCCTTGTGTAATTTTGTCTGTAAAGCTTTGCTTTTACCATTTATCCTAGAGTCCTGTCTGTTTGTTTTGTTGTTTTAGTTTTTGTTCTTGTTTCTGTTTTCTTCCTTCATTTCCTTCTGAGCCATGTGGCTGGCAGGGTCTTGGTGCTCCAGCCAGGTGTCAGGCCTGAGCCTCCAAGGTGGGAAGGCCGAGTCCAGGACATTGGACCACCAGAAACCTCCTGGCCCCATGTAATATCAGTCAGAGAGCTCTCCCAGAGAACTTCGTCTAAACACCAAGACCCAGCTCCACCCAAGAGCCAGCAAGCTCCAGTGCTGGACGCCCTGTGCCAAACTAGCAAGACGGGAACACAAACACACCCATTAGCAGAGCGGCTGCCTAAAGTCATACTAACTTCACAAACACTCCAAAACACACCACCAGAAACGGTCCTGCACACCAGAAGGACGATATACAGCCCCACCCACCAGAAGGCATGTACCAGTCTCCTCCACCAGGAAGCCTACACAACCCACTGAACCAACCTCACCCACTGGGGGCAGACACCAAAAACAATGGGAACTATAAACCTGCAGCCTGCAAAAAGGAGACTCCAAACACAGTAACTTAAAGAAAATGAGAAAGCAGAGAAAAATGCAGCAGATGAAGAAGCAAGTTAAAAACCCACCAGACCAAACAAATGAAGAGGAAATAAGCAGTCTACATGAAACAGAATTCAGAGAAATGATAGTAAAGATGATCCAAAATCTTGGAAATAGAATGGAGAAAATACAAGAAATGTTTAACAAGGATCTAGAAGAACGTAAGAACAAACAATGAAGAACACCACAATAAATGAAATTTAAAATACTCTAGACGGAAGAAATAGCAGAATAACTGAGAACAGATAAGTGACCTGGATGATAAAATAGTGGAAATAACTGCCACAGAGCAGAATAAAGAAAAAAGAATGAAAAGAAGTGAGGACAGTCTGAGACCTCTGGGACAACATTAAATGCACCAACATTCGAATTATAGGGGTCCCAAAAGAGGAATAGAAAAAGACAGGGTCTGAGAAAATATTTGAAGAGATTATAGTTGAAAACTTCCCTAACATAGGAAAGGAAATACCACCCAAGTCCAGGAAGCGCAGAGAGTCCCATACAGGATAAATCCAAGGAGAAACATGCCAAGACACATACTAATCAAACTATCAAAAATTAAACTAAAACAAAAAATGTTAAAAGCAGCAAAGGAAAAGCAACAAATAACATACAAAGGAAACCCCACACAGTTAACACCTGATCTTTCAGCAGAAACTCTGCAAGCCAGAAGAGAATAACAGGACATGTTAAAAGCGATGAAAAGGAAAAAGCTACAACCAAGATTACTCTACCCAGAAAGGATCTCATACAGATTTGACGGAGAAATTAAAACCTTTACAGACAAACAAAAGCTAAGAGAATTCAGCACAACCAAACCAGCTCTACAGCAAATACTAAAGGAACTTCTATAGGCAGAAAACACAAGAGAAGGAAAAGACCTACAAAAACAAACCCAAAACAATTTAAAAAACAGTAATAGGAATATACATATCAATAATTACCTTAAATGTAAATGGATTAAATACTCCAACCAAAAGACACAGACTGGCTGAATGGATACAAAAATGAGACCCATATATATGCTGTCAACAAGAGACCCACTTCAGACCTAGGGACACATACAGACTGAAAGTGAGGGGATGGAAAAAGATATTCCATGTAAATGGAAAGCAAAACAAAGCTGGGGTAGCAATACTCATATCAGACAAAATAGACTTTAAAATAAAAACTAGTACAAGAGACATAGGAGGACACTACACAATGAGCAAGGGAACAATCCGAGAAGAAGATATTAACTATTGTAAGTATTTATGCACCCAACATAGAAGCACCTCAATACATTAGGCAAATGCAAAGAGCCATAAAAGGGGAAATCGAAATTAACACAATAACAGTGGGGGACTTTAACACCTCAATTACACCAATGGACACATCATCCAGACAGTAAATTAAAAAGGAAACACAAGCTTTAAATAACACAAAAATACCAGAGAGACCTAATTGATATGTATAGGACATTCCATCCAAAAACAATAGAATACACTTTCTTCTCAAGTGCTCATGGAACATTCTCCAGGATAGATCATATTTGGGTAACAAATCAAGCCTGGTAAATTTAACAAAAATGAAATCATATCAATTATCTTTTCTGAACAGAATGAGACAAGATATCAATTACAGGAAAAAAATCTGTAAGAAATACAAACACATGGAGGCTAAACAATATGCTACTAAATAACCAAGAGATCACTGAAGAAATCAAAGAGGAAATCAAAAAGTACCTTGAAACAAATGACAATGAAAACAGGATGAACCAAAACCTATGGGATGCAGCAAAAGCAGTTCTAAGAGGGACGTTTACAGCAATACAATCCTACCTCAAGGAACAAGAAACATCTCAAATAAAAACCTAACCTTACACCTAAAGCAATTAGAGAAAGAACACCAAACAAACCCCAAAGTTAGTAGAAGAAAAGAAATAATAAAGATCAGATCAGAAAAAAATGAAAAAGAAATGAAGGAAACAATAGCAAAGATCAATAAAACCGAAAGCTGGTTCTTTGAGAAGATAAACAAAATTGATAAAGCATTACACAGACTCATCAAGAAAAAAAGGGAAAAAAATCAAATCAACAAAATTAGAAATGGAAAAGGAGAAAAAACAACCGATACTGCATAAATACAAAGGATCATGAGAGACTACTACAAGCAACTCTATCCCAATAAAATGGACAACCTCAAAGAACGGGACAAATTCTTAGAAAAGTACCACCTTCCAAGATCAAACCAGGAAGAAATAGAAAATATGAACAGACCAACACAAGCACTGAAATTGAAACTGTGATTAAAAATCTTCCAACAGGGCTTCCCTGGTGGCACAGTGATTGACAGTCCGCCTGCCAATGCAGGGGACACTTGTTTGTGCCCCGGTCTGGGAAGATCCCACATGCCGCGGAGCAGCTGGGCCCGTGAGCCATGGCCGCTGAGCCTGCGCGTCTGGAGCCTGTGCTCCGCAAAGGGAGAGGCCACAACAGTGAGAGGCCCGCGTACCGGAAAAAAAAAAAAAAACCTTCCAACAAACAAAAGCCCGGTACCAGACGGCTTCACAGGTGAATTCTATCAAACACTTAGAGAAGAGCTAACAAATTTCCTTCTCAAAATCTTCCAAAAGATACCAGAGGGAGGAACACACCCAAACTCATTCTATGAGGCCACCAACACCCTGATACCAAAACCAGACAAAGATGTCACAAAAAAAACTACAGACCAATATCACTGATGAACTCAAAAATCCTCAGCAAAATACTAGCAAATAGAATCCAACTACACATTAAAAGGATCATACACCATGATCAAGTGGGGTTTATCCAAGGAATGCAAAGATTCTTCAATATACGCAAATCAATCAATATGATACACCATATTAACAAACTGAAGGAGAAAAACCACATGATCAACTCAACAGATGTAGAAAAAGCTTTTGACAAAATTCAACACCCATTTATGATAAAAACTCTCCAGAGAGTGGGCATGGAGGAAACCTACCTCAACATAATAAAGGCGATATATGACAAACCCATAGCCAACAGCATTCTCAATGGTGAAAAATTGAAGCCATTTCCTCTAAGATCAGGAAAAGACAAGGTTGCCCACTCTCACCACTATTATTCAACATAGTTTTGGAAGTTTTTAGCTACAGCGATCCGAGAAGTAAAAGAAATGGAAGGAATCCAACTTGGAAAAGAAGAAGTAAAGCTGTCACTGCTTGGAGATGATATGATACTATACATAGAGAATCCTAAAGATGCTACCAGAAAACTACTAGAGCTAATCAATGAATTTGGTAAAGTAGCGAGATACAAAACTAAGGCAGAGAAATCTCCTGCATTCCCATACACTAAAGACAAAAAATCTGAAAGAGAAATTAAGGAAACAATCCCATTTAACACTGCAACAAAAAGAATCAAATACCTAGGAATAAACCTTCCTAATGACACAAGAGACGTATGCAGAAAACTATAAGACACGGATGCAAGAAATTAAACATGATACTAACAGTTGGAGAGATATACCATGTTCTTAGATGGGAAGAATCAACATTGTGACAATGACTATACTACCCAAAGCAATCTACAGATTCAATGCAATCCCTATAAACATACCAATGGCATTTTTCACAGAACTAGAAAAAAAAATTTCCCAATTTGTATGGAAGCACAAAAGACCCCAAATAGCCAAAGCAATCTTGAGAAAGAAAAATGGAGCTGGAGCAATCAGGCCCCCTGACTTCAGACTATACAACAAAGCTACAGTAATCAAAACAGTATGGTACTGGCACAAAAACAGGAATATAAATCAAGGGAACAGGATAGAAAGCCCAGACATAAACCCTTGCACATATGGCCAGCTTATCCTTGACAATGGAGGCAAGAATATACAATGGACAAAAGACAGCCTCTTCAATAAGTGGTGCTGGGGGCAAGAGAGAAAGGTGGTGGGAGAGTAAGATGCGGAGATCACCTTCCTCCCCACAGATACATCAGAAACACATTTACACGTGGAACTGCTCCTATAGAACACCCACTGAACGATGACAGAAGACCTCAGACCACCCAAAAGGCAAGAAATTCCCCATGTACCTGGGTAGGGCAAAAGAAAAAAGAAAAAACAGACACAAAAGAATAGGGACAGGACCTGCACCAGTGGGTGGGAGCTGTAAAGGAGGAAAGGTTTCCACACACTAGGAAGCCGCTTTGTGGGTGGAGACTGCAGGTGAAGGAGGAGGGAGCTTCGGAGCCGCAGAGGAGAGCGCAGCAACAGGGGTGAGGAGGGCAAAGCAGAGAGATTCCCGCATGGAGGATCAGTGCCGACCTGCACACCAGCGCGAGAGGCTTGTCTGCTCACCCGCTGGCGCAGTCGGGGGCTGCGAGCTGAGGCTCAGGCTTCGGTCGGATAGCAGGGAGAGGACTGGAGTCGGCAGCGTAAACACAGCCTGAATGGGTTAGTGCACCACGGCTAGCTGGGAGGGAGTCCCTGAAAAAGTCTGGACCTGCCAAAGAGGCAATAGACGTTTTCTTCCCTCTTTGTTTCCTGGTGCTTGAGGAGAGAGGATTAAGAGCACCACTTAAAGGAGATCCAGAGACGGGCACGAGCCACAGCTAACCGCGCAGATCCCAGAGATGGGAATGAGACGCTAAGGCGGCTGCGGCCACTACCAAGAATGCTGTGTGCAAGCACAGGCCACTCTCCACCATCTCCCCTCCCAGGAGCCTGTGCAGCCCACCACTGCCAGGGTCCCATGATCCAGGGACAACTTCCCCGGGAGAATGCATGGTGCACCTCAGGCTACTGCAACGTCACGCCAGCCTCTGCTGCCACAGGCTCACCCCCCAACTGTACCCCTCCCTCCCCGCGGCCTGAGTGAGCCAGAGCCCCTGAACCAGCTCCTCCTTTAACCCTGTCCTCTCTGAGCGAGGAACAGATGCCTTCAGGGGACCTACACACAGAGGCGGGTCCAAATCCAAAACTGAACCCTAGGAGCTATGCAAACAAACAAGAGAAAGGGAAATGCCTCCCAGCAGCCTCAGGAGCAGTGGATTAAATCTCCACAATGAACTTGATATACTCTGCATCAGTGGAATACCTGAACAGACAACGAATCATCCAAAATTGAGGAGGTGGACTTTGGGAGCAAGAAATATTATATTTTCCCTTTTTCCTCTTTTTGTGAGTCTCTATGTGTATGCTTCTGTGTGAGATTTTGGCTGTATAGCTTTGCATTCAACATTTGTCATAGGGTTCTGTCCATCCGATTTTTTTTTGTTTATTTTTACTTAAAAAAATTTTTTTTCTTCATAACTATTTTTTATTTTAATAACCTTATTTTATTTTATCTTACTTTATTTTATCCTCCTTCTTTCTTTCTTTCTTTCTTTCTATTTTTTCTCCCTTTTACTCTGAGCCATGTGGATGAAAGGCTCTTGGTGCTCCAGCCAGGAGTCAGTGCTATGCCTCTGAGGTGGGAGAGCCAACTTCAAGACACTGGTCCACAAGAGACCTCCCAGTTCCACGTAACATCGAACAGCAAAAATCTCCCAGAGATCTCCATCTCAACATCAAGACCCAGCTTCACTCAACAACCAGCAACCGACAGGGCTGGACACCGTACGCCAAGCAACTAGCAAGACAGGAACACAACCCCACCCATTGGCAGAGAGGCTGTCTAAAATCATAAGGCCACAGAAACCACAAAACACACCACCAGACGTGGACCTGCCCACCAGAAAGACAAGATCCAGCCTCATCCACCAGAACACAGGCACTAGTCCCGTCCACCAGGAAGCCTAGACAACCCACTGAACCAACCTTAGCCATTGGAGACAGACACCAAAAACAACAGGAGTACGAACCTGTAGCCTGCGAAAAGGAGACCCCAAACACAGTAAGATAAGCAAAATGAGAAGACAAAAAACACAGCAGATGAAGGAGCAAGGGAAAAACCCACCAGACCTAACAAACGAAGAGGAAATAGGCAGTCTATCTGAAAAAGAATTCAGAATAATGACAGTAAAGATGATCCAAAATCTTGGAAATAGAATAGAAAAAATGCAAGAAACATTTAACAAGGACCAAGAAGAATAAAAGAGGAAACAAGCAATGATGAACAACACAATAAGTAAAATTTAAAATACTCTAGGGCTTCCCTGGTGGCACAGTGGTTGAGAGTCCGCCTGCCGATGTAGGGGACATGGCTTTGTGCCCCGGTCCGGGAAGATCCCACATGCCGCGGAGCGGCTGGGTCCGTGAGCCATGGCCGCTGAGCCTGCGCATCTGGAGCCTGTGCTCTGCAATGGGAGAGGCCACAACGGTGAGAGGCCCGCGTACCGCAAAAAAAAAAAACAAAAAAACAACAAAAAAAACTCTAGAAGGGATCAATAGCAGAATAACTGAGGCAGAAGAATGGATAAGTGACCTGGAAGATAAAATAGTGGAAATAACTACTGCAGAGCAGAATAAGGAAAAAAGAATGAAAAGAACTGAGGACAGTCTCAGAGACCTCTGGGACAACATTAAACGCACCAACATTTGAATTATAGGGGCCCCAGAAGAAGAAGAGAAAAAGAAAGGGACTGAGAAAATATTTGAAGAGATTATAGTTGAAAACTTCCCTAATATGGGAAAGGAAATATTTAATCAAGTCCAGGAAGCACAGAGAGTCCCATACAGGATAAATCCAAGGAGAAACACGCCAAGACACATATTAATCAAACTATCAAATAATAAATACAGAGAAAACATATTAAAAGCAGCAAGGGAAAAACAACAAATAACACACAAGGGAATCCCCATAAGGTTAACAGCTGATCTTTCAGAAGAAACTCTGCAAGCCAGAAGGGAGTGGCAGGACATATTTAAAGTGATGAAGGAGAAAAACCTACAGCCAAGATTACTCTACCCAGCAAGGATCTCATTCAGATTTGATGGAGAAATTAAAACCTTCACAGACAAGCAAAAGCTGAGAGAGTGCAGCACCACCAAACCAGCGTTACAACAAATGCTAAAGGAACTTCCCTAGGCAAGAAACACAAGAGAAGGATAAGACCTACAATAACAAACCCAAAACAATTAAGAAAATGGGAATAGGAACATACATATTGATAACTAACTTAAATGTAAATGGATTAAATGCTCCCACCAAAAGACACAGACTGGCAGAATGGATACAAAAACAAGACCCATATATATGCTGTCTACAAGAGACCCACTTCAGACCTGGGGACACATACAGACTGAAAGTGAGGGGATGGAAAAAGATATTCCATGCAAATGGAAATCAAAAGAAAGCTGGAGCAGCAATTCTCATATCAAACAAAATAGACTTTAAAATAAAGACTATTACAAGAGACAAAGAAGGACACTACATAATGATCAAGGGATTGATCCAAGAAGAAGACATAACAATTGTAAATATTTCTGCACCCAACATAGGAGCTCCTCAATACATAAGGCAAGTACTAACAGCCATAAAAGGGGAAATCGACAGTAACACAATCATAGTAGGGGACTTTAACAACCCACTTTCACCAATGGACAGATCATCCAGAATGAAAATAAATTAAAAAAACACAAGCTTTAAATGATACATTAAACAAGATGGACTTAATTGATATTTCTAGGACATTCCATCCAAAAACAAAAGAATACACATTTTTCTCAAGTGCTCATGGAACATTCTCCAGGATGGATCATATCACAAATCAAGCCTTGGTAAATTTAAGAAAATTGAAATTGTATCAATTATCTTTTCTGACCACAACACTATAAGACTATATATCAATTACAGGAAAAGATCTGTAAAAAATACGAACACATGGAGGCTTAACAATGCACTACTTAATAACCAAATGATCACTGAAGAAATCAAAGAGGAAATCAAAAAATACCTAGAAACAAATGACAATGGAGACACGACGACCCAAAACATATGGGATGCAGCAAAAGCAGTTCTAAGAGGGAAGTTTACAGCAAAACCATCCTACCTTAAGAAACAGGAAACATCTCGAATAAACAACCTAAACTTTCACCTAAAGCAATTAGAGAAAGAACAAAAAAGCCCCAAAGTTAGCAGAAGGAAAGAAATCATAAAGATCAGATCAGAAATAAATGAAAAAGAAATGAAGGAAACAATAGCAAAGATCAATAAAACTAAAAGCTGTTTCTTTGAGAATACAATAAACCACAAGCCAGACTCATCAAGAAAAAAGGGAGAAGACTCAAATCAATAGAATTAGAAATGAAAAAGAGGAAGTAACAACTGGAACTGCAGAAATACAAAGGATCATGAGAGATTACTACAACCAACTCTATGCCAATAAAATGGACAACATGGAAGAAATGGACAAATTCTTAGAAATGCACAACCTGCCAAGCCTGAATCAGGAAGAAATAGGAAATATGAACAGACCAATCTCAGGCACTGAAATTGAAACTGTGATTAACAGTCTTCCAACAAACAAAAGCCGAGGACCAGATGGCTTCACAGGCAATTTCTATCAAACATTTAGAGAAGAGCTAACACCTATCCTTCTCAAACTCTTCCAAAATATAGCAGAGGGAGGAACACTCCCAAATTCATTCTACGAGGCCACAATCACCGTGATACCAAAACCAGACAAAGATGTCACAAAAAAACAAAACTACAGGCCAATATCACTGATGAACATAGATGCAAATATCCTCAACAAAATACTAGCAAACAGAATCCAACAGCACATTAAAAGGATCATACACCATGATCAAGTAGGGTTTATTCCAGGAATGCAAGGATTCTTCAATACACGCAAATCAATCAGTGTGATACACCATATTAACAAATTGAAGGAGAAAACCATATGATCATCTCAATAGATGCAGAAAATGCTTTCGACAAAATTCAACACCCATTTATGATAAAAGCCCTGCAGAAAGTAGGCATAGAGGGAACTTTCCTCAACATAATAAAGGCCATATATGACAAACCCACAGCCAACATCCTCCTCAATGGTGAGAAACTGAAACCATTGCCACAAAGTTCAGGAACAAGACAAGGTTGCCCACTTTCACCACTCTTATTCAACATAGTTTTGGAAGTTTTAGCCACAGCAATCAGAGAAGAAAAGGAAATAAAAGAAATCCAAACCGGAAAAGAAGAAGTAAAGCTGTCACTGTTTGCGGATGACATGATACTCTATGTAGAGAATCCTTAAGCTGCTACCAGAAAACTACTAGAGCTAATCTATGATTTTGGTAAAGAAGCAGGATACAAAATTAATGCACAAAAATCTCTGGCATTCCTATACACTAATCATGAAAAATCTGAAACTGAAATGAAGAAAACACTCCCATTTACCATTGAAAAAAAATGAATAAAACAACCAGGAATAAACCTACCTAAGGAGACAAAAGACCTGTATGCAGAAAATTATAAGACACTGATGAAAGAAATTGAAGATGATACAAATAGATGGAGAGATATACCATGTTCTTGGATTGGAAGAATCAATATTGCGAAAATGACTCTACTACCCAAAGCAATCTACAGATTCAATGCAATCCCTATCAAACTACCACTGGCATTGTTCACAGAACTAGAACAAAAGATTTCGCAATTTGTATGGAAACACAAAAGACCCCGAATAGCCAAAGCAATCTTGAGAACGAAAAATGGAGCTGGAGGAATCAGGTTCCCTGACTTCAGACTATACTACAAAGCTACAGTAATGAAGACAGTATGGCTTGAGAGACCGGAAGTTGGTGTTTAGAGGCCGCGTTCAATGTAGTTCTGTCAGTTAAGGCTTTTGCACAGTTTGCTGGTGATTTAAACGCACATGGATATATTCCGTGTTTCCTGCTCCATGAAAGCTGGGAAGAATGTGCTCAAAGGGAAACCTGGGAAGAAGCAGCTCTTCACCTGAAAAATGTTCGCTTTGCCTCGGTTATGAATTCTTTCGTTGAGGAAGAGAATTACCATTATGTCACTATTTTAATGAAAGGAGAGGCGGACGTGACTCATAATTCAGAACCAAAGAATGTAGAGCCTGAGAAAAATGAAAGTTGGGAGTGGGTTCCTTGGGAAGAATTTCCTCCCCTGGACCAGCTTTTCTGGGCACTACGTTGTTTAAAGGAACAAGGCTATGATCCATTTAAAGAAGATTTGGATCATCTGGTAGGATACAAAGGAAATCACCTAGAGGTGAACAAGGAGACTCCCTGATTTTTTTTTTTTAATGGGTTAGCCAAAAAAAAGAAGTTCGTCCAGTTTTCCCGTAAGATGGCCTAGTAGTGCTTAGTTGTGTTTAACTTCATTCGAAACAATTTTGTTGGATTGTATTGTGACAGCTGTCATATCAGCGTGTATTTAAAAAAACACATTAAAATTGGTGAATTTTTGCGTAGCCATTTTACTATAGAAGATGGAAGAAAAAAAGCAACATTTTCGGCATATTATGCTTGATTATTTCAAAAAAGGTAAAAATGCAACTGAAACGCAAAAAAAGATTTGCGCAGTATATGGAGAAGGTGCTGTGACTGAGCGAACGTGTCAAAAGTGATTTGCGAAGTTTCATGCTGGAGATTTCTTGCTGGACGATGCTCCACGGTCAGGTAGACCACTTGAAGTTGATAGCAATCAAATCGAGACATTAATTGAGAGCAATCGACGTTATACCACCCAGGAGATAGCCGATATACTCAAAATATCCAAATCAAGCGTTGAAAATCATTTGCACCAGCTTGGTTGTATGAATCTCTTTGACGTTTGGGTTCCACATAAGTTAAGCGAAAAAACCTTCTTGACCGTATTTCCGCATGCGATTCTCTACTGAAACGTAATGAAAATGTTCCATTTTTAAAACAAATTGTGATGGGCAATGAAAAATGGATACTGTACAATAACGTGGAACGGAAGAGATCGTGGGGCAAGCGAAATGAACCACCACCAAGCACACCAAAGGCCGGTCTTCATCCAAAGAAAGTGATG
>RJWK010054629.1:0-14977 GCA_004363435.1 Platanista minor
CAGCAATTAATATTGTTAATAAATACAGTAACACCATTTTGACTAACAAGAATAAGAAAAGAATGCAAGTAAGAATATTACAATATGGGACTTCCTTGGTGGCGCAGTGGTTAAGAATCTGCCTGTCAATGCAGGGGACATGGGTTCCAGCCCTGGTCCGGGAAGATCCCACGTGCCGCGGAGCAACTAAGCCCGTGTGCCTAGAGCCCGTGCTCTGCAACAAGAGAAACCACCACAATGAGAAGCCTGCGCACCGCAACAGAGTAGCCCCCGCTCGCAGCAACTAGAGAAAGCCCGCACGCAGCAACAAAGACCCAATGCAGCCAAAATTAAATAAATAAGTTAATTAATTAAAAAAAAAGAATATTACAATATGTCCCTCTTGTGGAAGGCCTGCTGTGTGCTTTACTCCTTGTACCACCATGCAAGGTAAGGTATTATTATTACCATTATAACATAATATCATGTTGTTGCTTTTACAGGGGAAAGAAAAAAAAGAAAGAAAAACCAAAAAGTTTTGCAAGTATTTTCCGCTCAATTCTCCACTTTCCCTCTAGATGGCACTTTGATACCTCCTTTTGCCACATTTTAAACCATAGCATCTGGACAGAATGCATTTAATTTATAAGTAAACAAATTCTATGTATATATAGTATCTGGAAACATTAGATCAGATCAACTGCTTCAATTCAAATTCGCTTGACTTTTCAAATATAATTGTTGTAAATATCAAGTCCCTAGACAGTAGTTTGTCCTTTAAACCTCGTGCTCCAGACAACCCCCACCCCCACCCCACCCCACCCCTGCTTTGGGGACTTCACTTCCCCTTAGTGACTAACTACAGGAATCCTCAGCAGTGGGTGACACTGGGTCCTGGGTACCAAGGTGTGCTCCCAAAGACCTCTAGGACTGCAAAGGGAGTGCTCACCTGTCTTCCACCAAGCCACCCCTGTTGTCACTTGCCACCTTGCTGAGTCACAAGGCTCAGGACTTCTTGCTATCTCTCTGTGGCTTCCCTTCAGCTGTTGCAGCACTTTCTACCACCCCGCAACCATCTGGTCATTTCCAGTCCCTTCCCCCTTGCTTTGCTCCACATGTGAACGGAATCCCCTCCCTTAATTACTCAGAGTATTGTAAAGATCACATTGCAATATTTAAAACAAACAAGCAAAAACCTTTGTGTTCTGAGGGCTTGGTGATAGGAAAAAAAAAAGAAAAAAGAAAAAAGAAAAATACCCCTCCCCTCAACACACACACACACATCCCACGTTTGGAAGTGGATGGAGATACAACCACTCCAAGACTCCGTGAGTCAAGTTCCTCCTCAAGGTTTCCCTTCTGGCTGTGTGTTTCCCTGGCCCCCCAGCTTGCAGAGACCAGCTGGCTTGGGGCTGAAGCTTATACTATTTCATGACTTTGACATAGAAACCCTCTTAGGGACAGAATGTCCATCAGTATTTGGGTTTGTCCACTATGTGTGGACAGGGAAAAGGCCTGGGCTACAAATCTGCCCTGACTTGTGGACAGTGTCTAGTAAGTCGGCCAGCTGGCTAGTGACTTCAAAAAAAATTTAAAAACTGGTGGGAAGAAAATCTAGGGAAGAGCGATGTAGGTGCAAGTCGTGGAAAGGGCACAGTGTGAAATCGTCAGAGCTTCCACATGTGCTCACCAGAGGGCGCAGCGGTTAGTCTGTGAAGGGAAGACTAATTCTAGACTAATTTTAAGTCTAGAATTGAGAAATTTCTTGAAGCCTTAAATGTCATTCCCCTCGCAGTCCTACCTTAGTGTGTCTTCAATTTGTAGCCCTCGAGTTTTCAAAAATTACTGGAGTCCAGTGTTAGTTCGAGCACCCTATAAAAAAATTGTTATTCCTACTAACCAGAGATACTTAAGTATTGTCAAGGGCAAGTTGCGCAGAGCCCATGAAAAGTTACAGGTACTACCTACCCGTCTTTATCTGGCTCCCACGAAGCTCTTTAGAAACTTCTACCCCCAAGCTGTGCCTGGACATCGCAGGGATGGACTCGAAACGCCTCCCCAGTTCAGCCACTACACCATTAAACTAGAATCACCATCTGTGGAAGAGAAAAGATAGGTCCCTTCGTAAAGTGAGTCCAGATGGTGGCCCTCTGCTAAGAGGTGCCTGTTGGGCAGATATTTATTTGAGTGCCACATACTTCGGGGGGAAATGAGGCCTTAGGAAGTCACATTTTATTCCAACATAGCCATTAAACTGTTTATCTAAGGAAGAGAGTATAGTCTCTGAGTACACAGCAAACTTTTACATAAAAGTATTATTTCAGAGTGAATTTCAGCTCAAGGTCTGCCTTCTAAAGTTACCCCGGGCAACAGTAGCCACAAAGATGCAAATGCCAAAAATATTCGACTCTTAGCAACAAACTAACAAAATGAACTGTGCTGCCAACTAGCCAGTTCATCCAAGAATAATCATTACAATAGATTTTGAGGCCTATAACTGTCATATTTTACTCCTGAGTGTAAGAGACTGGGAAAGAAACTTTTAAAACGCAGTTGTTAATTATATGAATGGGACAGGTTAAATGATGTTTCATTGGGAGAACTCATTAAAATGATACTATAGTTCAGATATTTTAATTTTTTTCTTTCAAACACAATGAGTGAATCTAAAATATAACTAATTAATGAATTTTAAAATAATGCCAACTTTTTTTTTTAAACATCTTTATTGGAGTATCATTGCTTTACAATGTTGTGTTAGTTTCTGCTGTATAAGAAAGTGACTCAGCCATATGCATATACATGTCCCCATATCCTCTCCCTCTTGCGTCTCCCTCCCACCCTCCCTGTCCCACCCCTCTAGGTGGTCACAGAGCACCGAGCTGATCTCCCTGTGCTATGTGGCTGCTTCCCACTAGCTAGCTATTGTACATTTGGTAGTGTACATATGTCCATGCCACTCTCTCATTTCGTCCCAGCTTACCCTTCCCCCTCCCCGTGTCCTCAAGTCTCTAGAGAAAGCCCACGCGCAGCAACGAAGACCCAATGCAGCCAAAAATTAAAAATAAATAAATGAATTTTTAAAAAATGAGATGAATATGGAATTGATAAGCCGGGACAGGAGCTCCAGCACCACCCGTGTCCCTGGAACGGAGACTGAGAAACCCCTGGGGCACTTTGGAAATAAGTTTCAAACCAAGAATCATCAATACTTGTAAGAAAACAAATCCAGAAAGCTTCCAGGGTCAGCTAGTGGCAGGGCCTGGTGGTCCCACCACTGCAGCCAAGGCTCCAGCACTGCAGTGAGATGTCCTGCCATTATATATATTATGTATAATATATATATATAATGCATAAATACGTATAATGGAATATTATTTAGCCATAAAAAAGAAAATCCTATAATTTGTGGAAACTTGGATGAACCCTGAAAGTATTACCGTAAGTGAAATAAGTCAAAGAAGCACAATTACTGAATGATCTCAATTACATGTGAAATCAAAAAGCCAAACTGACAGACATAGAGAGCAGAATGGTGGTTGCCAGCAAGTGGGGGAAATGAGGAGTTGTTGGTCAAAGGGTACAAACTTCCAGTTACAAGATGAATAAGTTCTAGGGACCTAATTCACAGCATGGTGATTATTGTTAAGAACACCGTATTGTATTCTTGAAAGTTGCTAAGCGAGTAGTTAGGGAAAACAGCAACGCTCATAAATCAACTACATTTTACAGATGCAGAATATGAGGCTCAAGAGATTAACTGATTTCCCCCATAATCACAAAGCTAATTAGTGATAAATCTGAGTTTAAACAATGGATCTAAACTTCAGTTTGGAGCTCATTTTATTATACATGCTGCCATCGTGATCACCAGTTATGGTAAGATCTTCAAAATCCTAAAGACCACACACTTAACATTAGAACAAAGAGAACTTTGTTCTTTCTTTTTCAGAGTGTCTCCTCAAAGCTCCAGAATCATCACCTTTTTATGGGAGAGCATTTCTAGCTGTTACTCTGTGCAGATGTTGCTCACATTTGCTGTTCCTTCTATGTTACAGTAATACTTAATAAAAACACTTGCTTCAGTGTCTTTGTTTAGCTGAAGAAATAATGTCTTAATATTAACTCTTCAAAGGTATTGTATAGTGTGTGCTGAAGACAAAAACTATATGTTACCTACAATGAAGCATAATAACAAGAGGAACACCTGTGAACTCCTCTCCTCCCCCAAATACCTTTAATCACCCTGTGTGAATTTTCTTCATTTTATTACTTCCTCTTCCCCCAAGATAATGCTTAGCATTACCTCTTTGAAAAACTTTAAAAAAAAATTTAGTCACAAAATGGAAAAAATTATATTTAATTTTGTTTGTTTTTAAGTTACATAAAATTTTTTTCCTAGACTGTAGGCAGTTTTCAGAAAATTGCCATTTCATTCAATATTATATTCCCAAGATTTTTTCACGTTATTTCGTGTAACAGGAGCTAACTGATTTTCTGCCAAATCATGTTCTACCAGGCAAAATACATTTATTCATTTTTTTAATCAGTGGATATCAAGTTATTGACAATTTCTATTGTGAACAATGGTATCATGACACTTTTATGCTAGTCTACTAGGCAAGTATTCAAATTTATGAGATACTGCCATATTGGTTGTTATAATAATTTATTATATAAGTTGCTATAACGATTTGAATAATCAGATCTTTATTTTTCCAAACTAATGTTTATAAAATTGTGCTTCATTGAGATCTCAAGATGTATTTCCTGAAAAGTTAGTGAGGGTAAACATTTTGTAGTTATTTGTAATTTGGCTTCCTTCTCTTTGAAATAACTCTTCATGTCTTTTGCCTGTTATTCTACTTGTTTGGGGGGTTTTCTTTTCGATAGGTAGCAGTCTTAAATACGATTCTTTTCTCAGTTATATGTATTGCGTGTACCTTCTCCCAGCTTATGAGGTGGCCTTTTTTCTTTTATTTAATTTTTTGGCCGTATTGCACAGCTTGCGGGATCTCAGTTCCCCAACCAGGGATTGAACCTGTGCCACTCGCTTTCATGGCAGTGAAAGTGAGTCCTAACCACTGGACTGCCAGGGAATTCCCAATGGGTTGTCCTTTTAACGTTCTTTATAAAGTCTTCTGATGTAGGTAACGAACTTGATATAATTACAGTTATCAGTCTTTTATTAGTAGTTTTAGGTCTTATTGAAAGCCCTTCCTCACTATTAAGTTTATAAAATGATTTTCCTAATTTTCTCCTAAAAGATCTGAAGTTTTTTTGTATTGCATTTAAGTCTTTCATCCATCAGGAACTTATTTTGGGAGATGGTATGTAGAAGGGGGTCAATTTCCCCCACATGGATAACCAACTGTCCCAGGGCTATTTTGAAAACTTGATCCTTTTTTCAGTTGTTTGCAATGCCACCGCTGCTTTCTTATTTCGGTTTTTCAGGTATGCGTTAGTCTAGTTCTCGGCTCCTGATTGTGTTCCTCTTCTCAGTTTGTTGATTTTAGCGGCAGCACCACATTTTCTTAATTGACCATCGCTTTGCAACATGTCTTCCTCTGTGGTAGAGAATGGTTTCTCAGATTCTCTTTCTTCAGCATCTTGTCTATTCTCACGTGTTTGCTACTCCATGTTAATTTTAGAACCATATTGTCAAGTTTCTCAAAAAAAAAAAAAAAAAAAGAAGAGAGAAAACACAGAAACTATAGGGGCTTGACTGGAATTGGGTGGAATCTAGATTAATTTGGAGAGTGAATACTATTGAGTACAGTGCTTGGAGCTTTATGATATTGAGTTTTCCTATCCAGGAACGTGGAATTTCTTCGTTGCTTTTGTCTTTATTATTGCCTTTCAGCACAGTTTTTTAGTGTTCTCCATACTATTTTTAAACATCTCTCGCTAGATGTATTTCTGAGCATCTGGCTTTTGTGGAAGATTTTACTTGTAAAGCCATCTGGGCCTGTAATTTCTCTGTGTAAAAAATTTTGATTACAGATTCAATCATTTTAATGCAAAAATATTTGGTTTAATTTAATACTTGAAAAGCCTGAGTGGTTACAGTGTTTTTCTCTAGAGAGGAAATGCATTTTCTTTTGCCAAGAGCCAGGGAGCACTTCTGACTTAGAACCACTTCAGCTTCATGGAGGCGGGGGTGGGAGGGGAGTGTAGTCCTGGGGTATCACTCACCTTTCTGGTCCTGATTGCTGTACCTTAGAGGGACTTGGCTTTTACGAGAATAAAACTCAGTACTTACAGCTCTGAAAGATGTTTAATGCAGGGCGTAGGTGTTTTTCAGTGAAAGGGCCTCTCAGAATATCTAGTGTGACATTCTGCCAAAAGCAAACATCTCAAGGTTGACTCTTAGGAGGCCACTTAGCATTATTCACGGCTCCCAATTGCTACATAAAATAATTTAGGAATGTTGATCCTGATGGAAGGTGGCTGAAGGGCCTTCTTTTCGATTTAGAGGGTATGCTTATTTGAGGTAGGCATTGATGAAGGCGTCCCTTGACACCGCTGCTACCCTGTCTGGTTTTCCACACATCTACGAATCGGGGAGTGGTGAAATGAGGCTATTTCAACCCGACAGTGATGCTTGTGGGAGTGCTTAATGCATTTAGGCACCATATAAAGTCATGTGATTCCTAGTTTTTCTTATCAATGTACTCACTTTTGCTGAAAGAATAACCTTGTAAATGGTTACTGAACTCCAGTGAGGTCTGCATGTCACAGCCTTGACCTTGGAACGAGCAGCGATGCTATTATTTGTGATTAGGCTCCAATCTTTCCTCTGCTCTCCTTTGTTTATGTGGACCTGCACTTGAGCATTTTGCTCTTGAACATTTTTTCTGAGAGTTCCTGTCACCCACCACCCTTGAAATGAACAACTATGCCTTATTCATCTCTATGTCAGCCACTTAGGCTGGCAAACGTTTGGTGTACTCAACTCTTCAAAGAGTGGGGGAATGAAGAGTACAACTAGTCCCCTTGGCTATACATGCTGTTTAAAATCAGACGTAACATGATCCTACCTACTCATCTGTAACTTGGTTTGTATATAACCTTTTATTGAGTACAACAAATAAGTTGAAGCACAAATATCTTTGGGAGCATCACCCACAGGAATATATAAACTTGGCAAGTAGATGAACTGCAGCTCATTCTAAATGTCAGAAACCTATCTGGAAATTACTCATCAGCTTCATTTGAGAGGCGAGCTCCACCTACACAATGCAGCCTAATTAGCACTCACGCTTGTGTTCTCTCTGATTTTACACTACATGCATATACAGTCTGGATTCTATCTTAACCAATTCGCGAAATAGTTTTCACCATTTATTCTTTCAAATGACAAACATATAGTGATTTTACTAAGTGTACACCATGCTGGATATTAGGAATACAATAAAATGAAAGAGACCAGGTACTTACCCTACAGGATCTCAGAGTCTCCAGGAAGAGACAGATAGACAGTTGTAGGAGCGAAAAAAGTAGTTTGAAAGAGGTACATACACAATACCCAGGACAATCACTGAGAGTAATGAATTCTGCCTGACAGTCAAGAAAGGCTCAAAAGAAGAAATTATATTTGAGTCAGATGGCAAAAAAATATGCAGAAATTTTCCGGGATGAGCACAAGAGGAACATCTCAGGTGGAGGGACAATTATGATGTGGTGGCTATGAGGGCAGTGGATTGGAAAGAGAAAAACGTGAACTCACATTCTGGCCCACTGCTCCTTGCGCTTTCGTTGAAAATCATTTTCCTCTGAGAGAATAATTTCTTCTTTGCAAATTAGGCATAATTACCTATCACACAAGGCTGTTGTAGGTTTGACTGAGATAAATTAAAAGGTGCTTAGCATAGTACACTGGCTCATAAAAATCAGTCAAAAAGTGGTAGCTTTAACTCACAAAGACAAATAAGTCATGATAAATCATTGTCAAGAAATGAACTGCAGGTCAATCATTGTTTTTAATATTTTCCAGTGAAGTCCAAAGTGTTCAGAGACCCATCTCTCATTGTTAATTTACCACTGCTCTTTAATCTGATTCTAAAAAGATTCTAAAAAGAGAAGAGAGTTTTTTCTTCCCCCACACTTCAATTTATCTTAGTTTTGATTCACTGTGATATCAAGCAATGGTGATTTTAATACTCTGCAGCATTCAGGTTAAAACAGACTGCAACATAAATGGTTGACACTTGATAGCACTTGATGTTCTGATAATAACAGCTGGCTGCTTTGTATTTCAAACGTCTTCGAACTTCCAGCTGACTTCTCTTCGTTCTTAGGAAGGAAAGGGTTATTAGCAGGTCTCTAAACAATTTCTCCCTCCTAATGAACACCAGAAGCAAACCTGGCCACGAGCAGAACCCTGTGCAAAAGTGAACTGTTAAATCGGGGTCTCTCAGGGTTGCCATACACGGATTGCTCATCTAGTAATGCTTTTAGCAAGATATGCCGTGTCTGACTAGAATAGATCATATACTGTCAATAAACTTGGAATGTGTGGGCTGCAGCTGTGTTGAAGAATAAACACTGGAACCAGAAAAAGCTACATGATATGGAAGATAAAAAAGCTGAGAGACCCCTAAATGCAGCTTTGTATTACCTTATTCCCCACAGATTTCTCACTCAGACACCAAACCTCACCCTGGCAGAAATGGGGACTCAGGAAGCTCTATGTCACGGGTTTGGGCACTCCTGGGTACCGATGCTGCACATACTATTACTTTTGTTATATATTTTGCTAATCATCAATAACAGTCTGTGCTGGGTGTGAAATGTATTTTGTGTGAGTCTGATTGACAGGTAAGGGCTTCGTGTTCATTTGATTTAAAAATCATAGAGAAATTCAACCTGAAATTGTCTTCACACAAAGGAATGACTCTAACCACACCTCAGACTGAAAAAAATGTAACATTAGGTTAATATACTCTTACTGTTGTTTGGACAACAGAAGTTCTGGAGCTGCGTCTCTGCTCTGCTGTTACCTGCTTCTTCTGTAGTGTTATTACGTGTGTAAGAAGTTCTACTGGAACAAATACGTTACGTTTACAGTAAAAATAGCTGCTCAGGCTGAACTTTTCTGATAACAGTAGTGATCTCATCAGTTATTTTAATAGTTCAAATAGTGCCTTGGAGGGTAAGAAGATCTGCCATTAAGAGAAGAAAAGGCACAGCTGAGTTGTCTCAGTGAGTTGAGATGCTCATTAGCTAATCGTCTCCAAAGTCTCTAATGATGTCCTGTTTGATGGCCACTAGAAATACAGAAGCATTTTAGGAGAGGGTTCTCAATCTAAAACCTTTTTAGCTGTAACGTCGATTACTTTGTACATAATAATAGTAACACACGTAAGAGCAGCCACCTTTTATTGGGAGCTTACTATATGCCAGATACACACGGGAATAGAGAATCCCGGAAAACACACACCGCATTGGTTCATTTGGCTAGCCACTGGATGTCTAACTCAAGCTATATGTACATTTATTGAGTTGGGTCGATTGACATAATTGGCCAGCCGTTCAAAATTGTGCAGATGGCAAGTACAGGCAGGTCCCAGAGGATCGTGACTTACGAGGAGAGACATACTGCATCCTGCCTCGACAGAGAAGAAAGGTGCTTCCTCCCCAGCAGCATAAGTCTTCATGCTGGGGTAGTAAAGGGGACGGTTCTGCTGCTGCTCGTATCATCTTTACCCTTAATCTTCCTAACCTGGACTCCAAACAGTCCAAGACGAACAAGGACTATTCACTGACTGAATGTTAACGCTCTATAGTTGGGTGGTGTGGAAAAAGGAGAGTTCCAGAGTCCTTCAATAAAATCTCCAACAAGCCCAGCAGTTGATTCAGATCATCAAATTCTAAGCAGGACAGAGCTGGTCAGAGGATTTAACCCCTAGTGGAATCTGGTAGCAGGAGTGGACAGTCAGAAAGCAAGCCTGCACTCCAACCCCACCTCTGCTTGTGTGACTTCGCCCAACTTATCAAATCTTTCGATATTTCACTTTCCTCATCTCTAAGAGTGGAGTAACTACCACATTGCGTTGTTGTAAAAACTGAATCCAAATGAGATGATACACATAACGTGCCGGGACACACCAAGCGTCCACGAGGTGGTAGCCGTTATTATTTTTATGGTTATTGTTAACAGTGGGAGGACCACTTGGGCCAGTTCATCGCACTGATATTAGGCCTCAATTTCCTCTGCCTAAGATTTCAGTACCCTTCTTGCCAACTTTGACTTGAACCCTGCCCCAAATCTCTATTCATCTGCCTTAAGCTTCCATAGCAGACCCTGCTTCCTTTATACCTGTCCCACCAATACCCATACCTCCTCCCTCCCCCACGGGCTGTATTTCTGCCATGGAGTAAATAGTCAAAATGATGCCAGTGCTCGCTTGGTTTTTTAGTATGAGCTGACATGGTAAGTTTCTTCTCTATCGCTGCCTTACTTAACAGCTGGACATCCTTAGATCTCAGAAATAGCCTCCACCAGGGCTAAGCTTGCCTTTTGTACAATGAGTTACTTGGGGGCTATACTTGCTATAGTTGGGGGCAAGAATTGGATTAGGTTGTGCTTCCCAGGCTCCTTGCTTAGCTTCGGTCTCCTCCCTGTCTGCTTAGATCCTGGCATGCGACACATGTGAGCATTTTATATATAAGGACACGCAAAGGAAAAAAATCACGGCAACCTCAGCAATGAAACTTACAATTTACTTTTCAACATAATCTTATCATTTACTCCAAAAATACTTGAGTAATTGACACAACACCTATTATTATTTTACTACTATTTCTGTATAGCTAGAATTCTATTAATAAATACCAGCATAGCATCCCATGCAAACCTGTGTTTTATCCTACCTTGTATTGGTGTGCTAGTGTGGATACACGGTGTGCAGTTAAGTCAAAAATAGAGGTGTATCTCAAAATCCTTATCCATTTCTCTCAGTGTATAGGAAAAGTATAGCAAAAACTGTATTTTAATACCACTATAACGTGTCATTAATAATATTCAGCATTATTTTAGCAGAAAGAGTTCTGGGTGTTTTTCTGAGGTAAAAAAAAGTGCTTCTAGGGCTTCCCTGGTGGCGCAGCGGTTGAGAGTCTGCCTGCCGATGCAGGAGACACGGGTTCGTGCCCCGGTCCGGGAGGATACCACATGCCGCGGAGCGGCTGGGCCCATGAGCCATGGCCGCTGAGCCTGTGCGTCCGGAGCCTGCGCTCCGCAACGGGAGAGGCCACAACAGTGAGAGGCCCGCGTACCGCAAAAAAAAAAAAAAAAAAAAAAAAAAGGCTGCACTATAAAAAGTGCTTCTAAGTAGAAATCATAATGTTTCCCCCACAACCAACTCATCCTCTAGATTCTTCGTTTCTCAATAGGTTTTATTTTTGTCCTAGTCATGCAAGCTTATAGCCTTGGAGGCATTCGAATATTGTTTTAGCAGAAGATACAAATATACAACTGGCTGTATCTTTTAGATAGCATTGTATTGAAACGAGCCAAACATGATAGCTCATATAAACATCTTCTTTGTGTGTTATTCCTCATAAAAACCTTTTAAAAATATTTATTCATTTATTTAGGTTGTGCCAGATCTTAGTTGTGGCTCGAGGGCTCCTTAGTTGTGGCGTGCAAACTCAATTCAATTGCGGCATGCATGTGGGATCTAGTTCCCTGACCAGGGATCAAACCCCGGCCCCCTGCATTGGGAGTGCGGAGTCTTATCCACTGCGCCACCAGGGAAGTCCCTAAGAACTTCTATTGAGACAATTTTCAGAGCGATTTTATGTTCACTGCAAAACTGAGGGGAAGATGCAGTGATTTCCTGGGTACCCACCTGCCCCCACATATGCACTGCCTCCCCCATTGTCAACATCCCCCCCACCAAAGTGGTACATGTCTTTTAATGGATGAACCTGCACTGATGCATCATAATCACCCAGAGTCCACAGTTTATGTTAGGGTTCACTCTTGGTGGTGTACGTTCTTTAGGTTTGGACAAATGTATAATGACGTGTATCCACCGTTATGGTATCATACAGAGTGTTTTCACTGCCCTAAAAATCCTCTGTGCTCTGCCTATTCATCCCTCCCTCCACCTCCTACCCTCAGCAACCACTGAACTGTTTACTGACTCCACAGTTTTGCCTTTTCCAGAATGTCACATTGTTGGAATCGTACAGTATATCGCCAGTTCAGATTGGCTTTCTTTACTTAGTAACATGCCATTTAGTTTCCTGCATGTCTTTTCATGGTTTCGTAGCTCATTTCTTTTTGGTGTTGAATAATATTCCATTGTCTGCATGTACTACAGTTTATCCATTCTTCTCCTGAAGTACTTCTTGGTTGCACAAAGGCTTTTTGGACTGTATTTAGTGCTAGACAAATGATATTCCAAAATCAAAGCAGTATCCCCACTTCTCCATACACTGTAACAATTAGTTTTCCTTTTATTGAGGCTTAGATTTACTCTAATAATGTCAATATGTTGTACTGGGACGGACACAGGCGTGAATTAGGCAATGTTTTACTGTACAAACTCTATGAGAGTAGTGTGTGGTTTTTTACACTTCTGAAATATCCTACATAAAACCACTCATGTTTGTAAAAGGCCTCTATGAAAACGGAATTTCCCCCACCCCGAGTGGGTATAATTTTGACCACTGCAGGATGAGGGAACTTTCTGAAGCAATTGTTGACATGGAAGTAAACAAAAAGGCTTTGTGCACCGGTGACCAAAAAGAAAAATCCAAACAACTTTACGAAGAGACGCGATGGCTTCCCGGTTGCAGGCACACTGAGCACACATTCTACCAACTATTGGCATGTTTTGTTTTTCTGTAACAAAAAGCTTCTTTATATAATATAGGTAATTAGTCATACTCAGTTGGGGGTTCACCTCAGCTTCTGTCTCAGTAAACAAGAACCGGGGAGGGATTAGCTCTGGTGCAGGATGCCTGCCAAGTGCTAATCCCTATTGGACGGATGAAAATAAAACATTATTAACAAGTCTTGTTCTGGCCTTAAACGCTCCCCTACGTTTTCACTGTACTGCCACAGCTAACACACGTGGTTCCTCAAACTGTGTCATCCTAGGGGGCGCTGTTCTCCTGGGACAAAACTTGTTTCCCATACTGTATTTGTATGCGGGAAACCTTTCGGGTGCTAAGTGTGTTTAGACATTCCAGAATGGTCTTTTCATAAAGAAAACCTGAGTATATAATCACCTTGCTTAAAACACTTTAAATGGTCCTCAGTGCTTCTAGGATAAAGATCCCAATCCCTCCTGTAGCCTCTGGAGCCTAACATCATCTGGCCTCTGATGGCCCCTTCAGCCTCCTCTCATATCACGTGCCCCCGTCCCTTGCCTTCTGTTCTCAGCATCCACCACTTTCTGTCACCTCTCTCTACAGCCCTTTACCATCTCTCCCAGGAATCTGTTCTTCTTTCTAGCTGTAGCTCAACTGTTACTTCCCCAGGAAGCCTGTTCGGACTATTCAGAGTACATGATAATCCCTGGTGTATGCTTTCTTGGGGATGTACCACTTCTCTGCACCTCTTTTCATCACATTTCATATGTACATGTGTCACACAGAGATATATGTCACACGTAGATATCTGGCATAGAAGGGAGTGACTAGGGTGGAGTCTGACTTTTTTCCTAGATATTTCTCTGAAAAATGCAAGGGCTATTGGTGAGAGCAGACTTGCGGTGGTGACCGTTGGCCTCTGCTCTACAGAGATTCTGTAACTCCTTGGAAAGAATAGAATCATCCGCCCTTTCAGTAGCTAGAAATTTAGAGTAGTTGAAATGTGTGGGAATGAACCTCTGAGGGCCGAAAATGTGACATATTTGGGAACAATTCTTAAACTCTGTTTACCTACATAGACTATAGTTTTGTGAACTCACTGCACTGATGCTGTAAAAACTAGACGCTGTGGTCTGTCTCTAATTAAGTGTTGTTTTCTCTCCTTCAATATTGCTGTAAACAGTGGCACCCATGTAGCATATGTTTGATTTTTTTAATGTTTCATACAAAAACTACAAACTACCTTCCTGCGAATAAGCTTACCTTCCCATCCAGACATTTTTGTTGTACACGTGTTCTACCAATTAAATACTTTTGCAGGTTTAATCCTGTATTATTTCTTCTATTTTGTTTTGAGTAAAAGGGGGAAAAAATTAAAAAGCTGGAATTCCCCTCCAAAAATGTGATGTTAAAAAGACATATACAGGTTACGCATATCTGTATGGTTAATATTTGTCTCATGTCCCAAACTCCAAGCTTCACAAAGCAGGAGACTACGTGGATTTTGCTCTTCATGGCGATTCCAGGGCAAGCCTAGTTTCTGGGATGTATGTAGCTGGCCCCCAGTCACACATTTCACTGAGGGCAGGGAAGGATTAGAAGTTAATCAGCCTTTTCTGTAAAGAGAGCATGGTCATTCCCGTCAGCACCTCCCAGGTCAGGTTCTAGCGCACTAGTTCTACAACTTTCTGCAGCTGTGCCCTGCTGTTGGCTACTCCCTCTTGGTACCCTCATTTCTCCTGCCAATTTTGCTTACATCTGTCTCGCTTCTATTTATTATCTTGCCTGGTAACCTGCAAGTCATTGATCCCTCATTCAGCCAGGCTCTAGTCCAGGTCACCTTCTGTATGTGCTGAGCTTGACATTTCATATTTCACATTGTTACCAGGAAGCGCTGAGGAAGCCATGCGCAAACCCAGGTGATGGGCACAGGCGAGGTCGATTGTCCTGTGAAGGCCTCCTGCAACTCCGTTGTTTCACGGCAGGGAGCGCTATGCTTTCAGGTTTTCGCCTCGGGCAGTGATTCACATCTTTCAGGGCATTACCTGTACCAACTATTCTGACACTCTTTCTTCGCACACTTGCATTAATTAAAAAGGACTCTTAGGTTTGTCGAGAAAAAGAAATCCATAAACTTTAACTGCCTTTTTTTTTTTTTTTTTTTTAACCCTTG
>RJWK010054630.1:0-14976 GCA_004363435.1 Platanista minor
AAAAAAAAAAAAAAAAAAAAAAAAAAAAAAAAAAAAAAAAAAAAAAAAAAAAAAAAAAAAAAAAAAAAAAAAAAAAAAAAAAAAAAAAAAAAAAAAAAAAAAAAAAAAAAAAAAAAAAAAAAAAAAAAAAAAAAAAAAAAAAAAAAGAACTTGATATAGAAACAAAAAAAGAAACTTGCAATGATATGGCATTTAAAGAAAATTAAAAGATATAAAGATTTTTTAAATTTTCTAAAAGCATGCTAGTTGGAATGGAGGAAATAAAACTATGTAGACAACCCCAAAGAATTTACAAAAAACTCCAGGGACTAATAAGTGACTTTAGTGAGATAGCAGGATATAAGGTCAATATCCAAAAGTTCATTGCTGGAATTCTGTTTCTGGGATGATGAAGTAGACGTACTTTTTCCTGTTACTCTCACTAAGTACAACTAAAAATCTGGACATAAGCAAACATAAGAAGCCTCTGAAAGATGGAGATAAGAAGGCAGACAGGCTAGAGACCTCAGAACCCAAGGTAGTACATGGCGGTGAGTTCTCTGGGTTTTCTTTTTTGCATCACATATCGTAGACTTGGATCTGAAGAAGCCAGCAAGTTGGAAATGCCAATGAGTGTAGACCAAAACAAAACAAAACAAAACAAAAACTCCAACAAAAGTCTGCTGTCTTTAGCCAATGGACTAGGCAAGGGGCAGCCTAGCAAGACAGAAAACTTTTAGACAATGACTGCTCTATTCCAGCCAAACATCACAGAAAAAAAAATGTGGTCCCGCCCCACCCATGCCAGCAAAGGCTGAGTGGAAACCTAGACTTTCACCATCACCAGATTGTAGCAAGGCATCATGAATGAATGAGAGAGAGAGAGAGAAAGAGAGAAAAGGAGGAAGGAAGGAAGGAAGGAAGGAAGGAAGGAAGGAAGGAAGGAAGGAAGGAAGGAAGGGTTGGATTATAGCCCAAAGACTAAAATAAATATCCATGATGCAAATAAATGATTGAACAAATAAATAAATTGGGGAGAATAGACAAATCTCCCATACAGATGAATTCCAAATAATTTATGTAGATAATGCCTCCTCGAGGAGATGGAACTTAACTCCTCACCCCTAGAGTGTGGGCTGTTCTTAGTGACTTGCTTCCAAAGACTAGAGTATGGAGTGAGTGGTGGGGATACTATTACAGCAGAGAAACCTGGCAAACACTACCTCAGCCAGGTGATCAAGTTTAACATCATTAGTGATAAGTCATGTTGCTAGCATGTATCCTTGATATGATATGATGACAACACTTTATCTCTGTGGTCTTCCTCCCAAGAACACATAACTCCAGTCTAATCATGACAAAAATATATGCAAGTTCTACAAATTACCTGACCAGTACTTTTCAGAACTGTCTAGGTCATCAAAAATAAGGATAGTCCGGGAAACTGTCACAGATCAGATGAGGCTAAAGAGACATGACAGGGCTTCCCTGGTGGCGCAGTGGTTGAGAGTCCGCCTGCCGATGCAGGGGACACGGGTTCGTGCCCCGGTCCGGGAAGATCCCACATGCCACGGAGCGGCTGGGCCCGTGAGCCATGGCCGCTGAGCCTGCGCATCCGGAGCCTGTGCTCCACAACGGGAGAGGCCACAACAGTGAGAGGCCCGCATACCGCAAAAAAAAAAAAAAAAAAAAAAGAGAGACATGACAGTTAAGTGTCATGTTGTATCCTCGGTGGGATCCTGGGACAGAAAAGGGGCCCTAGGGAAAAACTAGTAAAATGTGAGTAAACAATGGAGTTTAGTTAATAACAATGTATCAATAACGGTTTCTTAGTTGTGACAAATGTACCATAGTAATGTAAGATATTAAGAATAGGGGAAACTGTGTGGGGGATATATGAGAACTCTCTGTGTTATCTTTGCAACTTTTCTGTAAATCTAAAACTAGTTTAAAATAAAAAGTTTATTAAACAAAGAATAATGACTGCATTGGATTGAAGCACATCAAACATATAAAAATACATAAATTCATAATGATGCTAAAAGCAAAAAACCTTTGTTGAGCACCATTGGAGATTGCTAAGGCAACAATTTATTACTCAGAAAACCAATAAAGAGAAAAGAAATGAAGCATTTATTCTGCCTTTCCTTGTATAAATCGTTTCTCAGAATAAGCAGATAGCTGATGAGGGAAAGTTATTATTTATAGAATTCCAGCTAATAAATGCCGAAGAAATGTTAGCACTAGAAAATCACCATCTTGCAATTCCATAATAATCTAGGCAAAGGTTGATGGAGAACTTTATAATAGGGGAGATAAGCTGGAATCATCTAAACTCACTGATTGATCTTAGCATCAATCAAAATGAGATATGCAGACATAATGCACCTCACAAGCTGATGTGGTAGGAAGCACCTAGCACCATCTATCAGGTATCCTTGCCGAAAAATTGATGCTGAATCTAATCAAATCTCTGTATCTAACAGTTCATAGGAAATATAGGTGACGGGAGAGCAAGCTAAACAATATCATAAGGAAGCAATTGCCCAAATCCATAGTGCATGACAGCCTATAGAAAAAATGATCCCGTTTCTTTAACAAATCAGTGACATAAAAAAGGGAGTATGGACTATTACAAAATAAGAGAGACTTGAGACCTATTACCCAAGTGCAATGTGTGGATCTTGTTTGGATCCTGATCTGAACAAACCAACAGTACAAAGACATCTTGAAAACAATTGAGAAAATTTGAATATGGACTGAAATTAAGGAATTATTGTTAATTTTGTTGGATGTGATGATGGCATAGTGCTACGTGTATTTCTTAATGTTTTTAACAGTTATAGATTGCACACCAAATTAATTAGTGTAAATTTAAAAAAAAAATCCTCCACCCAGATGAAAAGAAACAATGATTGGAAGATTGATGAAATAAGAATGGCAAAATGATAATTGTTGAAGCTGGTTGGTGGTACGTGAAACTATATTATATTCTCTCTTTTATGTATGTTTGAACACTTTTATAATAAAAAGTTTTTAAGAAAAAGAAGTATAGACTAGGGGTATGAGCCCTAGATTCCATTCTGATTTATCCTTAATTAGTTGTTTGATCCTGGCCAAGCCACTTCATTACAGTACCTTAACTCTTTCCTTAGTAACTTAGAAATTATAACTGATAAAATAATGATACAATTTATTGTCTAATGTGTGCCTAGAATTATGCCAAGTAGGACAAAGGAACAAATAACTGTATATATACTACCTATTCTCCTACCTATTTTCCAGGCATCCGGGTTGGGGTGGGGAAGTGGGAGGAGAGGAAATATGGCTTTTGGAAATGTAAACTATTATAGAGAAGAAAACTATCACTTCTAATTCCATCACACAGAAATAACACATTAAGATCTTGGTGTATATTTATATACCTTCCAGACATTTTACTATCTATATATACATGTCTTTTTTAAAAAATAAGGTTTGGACTATTCTGTATGTGTCCTTTTGTGGCTTGTTTGTTTGTTTGTTTTGTTTTGTTTTGTCTATAGTGTGTACTATTATACCCTTTGAGTAATCAATGGAAACTAAAATATATCAAAACATTATAGATACGTAAACGTGACCTAGTTTAGTTTCTTTTTTTTCCCCTACAGCTCTTTGATTAATTACAATTGGTCCTTTAATGAATATGTACCACATATGTTCATTTCTAGTTAAAATTCTTGCAGCTGGTCTCTCGACATCTAGTTTTACCCTCGTGTAATCCATCCTTCACACACCACCAAAGTGATCTTCTTGAAATAGCCCTAACTACATCACTCCTCTGCTCAAAATCCCTCAATGCAAGAGGCTGTGTACTGTATAATTCCATACATACGACACTCTCAAAAGACAACACTATAGGGAAAGAGAACAGATCAGTGTTGCCAGGGGTTTGGGGTGTGGGGAGGGTGTGACTGTAAAGGGGTAGTATAAGGAAATTCTTTTGGGTATTGAAATTGTTTTGTGTCCTGATTGCTGTGAGCCAATCCAATGGGAGAGAGCAAATTGAAGAGTCAAGAGAGGCAGGCAGAGGTTGGTAAACCAGAGAAGCAGAGTAAAATGGGTCCGGAAAGCAAGAAGGGACTGGAGTCCAAAGCCAAGAATATGAGCGCATAGAGGTCAGGAAACTATACAGAGCAGGCTAAGCCATAGGTCAGTTTGGGTATATATCAGAGATAAGCATCCTTTGTTCCCTTCTGTGAATGCACCTGCCCCATTTAAACAGCCAAAGCTGAGTATAAAATACCCACTGACTTCAGTCCTACCCAGTCCAGACCATTGGACCAAACATCTATGGGAGGCAGTGTAGTAGAATGGGAAGGATATGAGCTTTGGAATAAAAAAGACCAGGATTCAAATTCTGCCTCTTTCCCTGAGTAGTTGTGCGCCCTTAGGCAAGTCACTGTCAGCTTCAGCTTCTTTGTCTGAAAAATGTAGATAGATAGCATCTACATCAGAGGAGTGTTGTGATGAAATAAAATTATGTAAACGATCCGACATGAACCTTGGTATCTAATAAGCACTCAACAGATGATAGCCCACATCCTTCATGGGCACCTATCTTAATTTGTCTTATATTTCTAGTTAGTTGTATGCAGTACATGTCTCCCTCTTCAACCAGATCTTAAACTTGTTGGGGGCAGACACTGTGTGTGAATGATTTTTTTACATATATTTACTTTTTAAAGTAATATATTTTTCAGATTACAAACATCATGTAAAATGATACAAAATTCAAATATTACAAACTACTTAACACAAAAGAAATCCCCAGTCATGTCCCCCACTTCCCCAACCAGAGAACTGCTGTGAAGAGTTTGGAGCATTTTCTTCCAGCTCCTCCCACCACCATATTGTTGTTTTTGTTTTGTTTTTACAAAAATGGGATCATTGTTAAAGTATGATTTTCAAAATGTTCAAAAAAGTTTTATACAAAGATTGTGAGCATGTGTCAAAGTTTAATTTTAACTCTTGAAGGAGGAAACCAGCAGGATGGCAAAGTTAACTCAAAAGAGGATGTGAGAACTGGTATTTTATATATAGTCAGTTAAAAAACAAAGGAATGTTAAAATAATATTGCTAAGTTAGACTCAAAACTGATAAAGGTCCAACAGGGCAATAAGATCCATAATCATGGTGTCTTATTTAGGTGGACAGAAAATGTCACTGCATCAGTTTTACAGAATTGTAAAATGACTAAACCCTAATCAGTTGTGCTAAATTACACTTCTCTTAGACCTAGAGAGTCAGATGACACTTAAACAAGGCTGTTAGAAAATGCTCTCAACGTGACATTAAAGCATCAAGTAATCATCTTTTCCCTTTGTATTAGTTTCTTAGTGCCACTTTAATAAAGTACCACAAACTAGGTACTTCTATTTAAAAAAAAAAGAACATTTCCTTATAGTTCTGACAGTCAGAAATCCAAAACCAGTTTCATGGGGCCGAAATCAAAGCGTCAGCAGGGCCCTGCTCCTTCAGGAGGCTCTATGGGAGAATCCATTGCCTTGCTTTTTACAGGTTCTAGAGCTGCATTTCTAAGTTTGTGGCCCCTTCCTCCATCTTAAAGCCAACAGTGTAACATCTTCAAATATCTCTGCCTCCATCTTCACATCACCTTCTCTCTTATAAGGACCTTTATGATTACATCTAGCACACCTGGATAATCCAGGGTAACTTCCTATTTCAAGGCCAACTGATTAGCAACCTCAACTCCTCCTTAATTCTCCCTTGCCATGTAACATGACATATTCACAGTTTCTGAGAATTAGGGCAAGGGAGATCTTTGGGGCAGAGTGGGAGGGAGTGGGTATCATTCTTCCTATCACGCTCCTGTTTCCAAATTTTTAGTAATTCTTCATAATGTTATGCTATATATTTTGCTCTCCAACTTGCTTTTTTTCACCTATCTTTTCACTCAGCATATGCTGTATACACCTACCCCATTCTTCTTCTTTTTTAAAAATAAATTTATTTATTTATTTATTTTTGGCTGCGTTGGGTCTCCGTTGCTGCACGTGGGCTTTCTCTAGTTGTGGAGAGTGGGGGCTACACTTCGTTGCGGTGCTTGGGCTTCTCATTGCAGTGGCTTCTCTTGGTGCGGAGCACAGGCTCTGGGCATGTGGGCTTCAGTAGTTGTGGCACATGGGCTCAGTAGTTGTGGCTTGCGGGCTCTAAAGTAAAGGCTCAGTACTTGCAGTGCACGGGGCTTAGCTGCTCCGTGGTATGTGGGATCTTCCCGGACAAGGGCTCAAACCCGTGTCCCCCGCATTGGCAGGCAGATTCTTAACCACTGCACCACCGGGGATGACCCCCCCACCGCCATTCTTCTTAATGACTGGACAGTATTCCAGTTATGGAATTGCCAGAATTTAGTCATTTCCCTGTAGATGGAAATTTAAGTTACCAGTTTTCCATGGTTATGAACAGTGCCTCAGTGAACATTCTTGTACATATCTCTCTGCACAATTGTGGCTATGTTTCCATAGGAAAAATTCCTAGAGGTTAAAATTCTGAGACAAAAAGTATGCCCATTTTATTTATTTATTTATTTTACGGTACACGGGCCTCTTATCGCTGCGGCCTCTCCCGCTGCAGAGCACAGGCTCCGGACGCGCAGGCTCAGCGGTCATGGCTCACGGGCCCAGCCGCTCCGCGGCATGTGGGATCTTCCCGGACCGGGGCACGAACCCGTATGCCCTGCGGCAGGCGGACTCTCAACCACTGCGCCACCAGGGAAGCCCGCCCATTTAATTTTGACTAATACTAACAAGCTGCCTTCCGAAAATTCGTGTGAATATTTTACTCTCATACTAGTAATATAGGAGAGTACCTATTTACCACCAACATCACTTACACTTGATATATTTTTTAACATCTTTATTGGAGTAAAATTGCTTAACAATGGTATGTTAGTTTCTGCTTTATAACAAAGTGAATCAGCTATGCACATACATATATCCCCATATCCCCTGCCTCTTGCGTCTACCTCCCTCCCACCCTCCCTATCCCACCCCTCTAGGTGGTCACAAGGCACCGAGCTGATGTCCCTGTGCTTAGTGGCTGCTTCCCACTAGCTATCGATTTTACATTTGGTAGTGTATATACGTCCATGCCACTCTCTCACTTTGTCCCAGCTTACCCTTCCCCCTCCCCATATCCTCAAGTCCAGTCTCTAGTAGGTCTGCGCCTTTGTTCCAGTCCTACCCCTAGGTTCTTCACGACCATTTTATTTTATTTTTTTTTAGATTCCATATATATGTGTTAGCATACGGTATTTGTTTTTCTCTTTCTGACTTGTTTCACTCTGTATGACAGACTCTAGGTCCATCCACCTCACTACAAATAGCTCAATTTCATTTCTTTTTATGGCTGAGTAATATTGTATATATGTGCCATATCTTCTTTATCCATTCATCTGTCAATGGACACTTAGGTTGCTTCCATGTCCTGGCTATTGTAAATAGAGCTGCGATGAACATTGTGGTACATGACTCTTTTTGAATTATGGTTTTCTCAGGGTATATGCCCAGCAGTGGGATTGCTGGGTCATATGGTAGTTCTATTTTTAGTTTTTTAAGGAGCCTCCATACTGTTCTCCATAGTGGCTGTATCAATTTACATTCCCACCAACAGTGCAAGAGGGTTCCCTTTTCTCCACACCCTCTCCAGCATTTGTTTCTAGATATTTTGATGATGACCATTCTGACTGGTGTGAGATGATATCTCATTGTAGTTTTGATTTGCATTTCTCTAATGATTAATGACGTTGAGCATTCTTTCATGTGTTTGTTGGCAGTCTGTATATCTTCTTTGGAGAAATGTCTATTTAGGTCTTCTGCCCATTTTTGGATTGGGTTGTTTGTTTTTTTTTTGTTATTGAGCTGCATGAGCTGCTTGTAAATTTGGAGATTAATCCTTTGTCAGTTGCTTCATTTGCAAATATTTTCTCCCATTTGGAGGGTTGTCTTTCTGTGTTGTTTATGGTTTCCTTTGCTGTGCAAAAGCTTTGAAGTTTCATTAGGTCCCATTTGTTTATTTTTGTTTTTATTTCCATTTCTCTAGGAGGTGGGTCAAGGATGATCTTGCTGTGATTTATGTCATAGAGTGTTCTGCATATGTTTTCCTCTAAGAGTTTTATAGTGTCTGGCCTTACATTTAGGTCTTTAATCCATTTTGATTTATTTTTGTGTATGGTGTTAGGGAGTGTTCTAATTTCATACCTTTACATGTACCTGTCCAGTTTTCCCAGCACCACTTATTGAAGAGGGTGTCCTTTCTCCACTGTACATTCCTGCCTCCTTTATCAAAGATAAGGTGTCCATATGTGTGTGGGTTTATCTCTGGGCTTTTTATCCTGTTCCATTGATCTATAGTTCTGTTTTTGTGCCAGTACCATACTGTCTTGATTACTGTAGCTTTGTAGTACAGTCTGAAGTCAGGGAGCCTGATTCCTCCAGCTCCGTTTTTTGTTCTCAAGATTGCTTTGGCTATCCGGGGTCTTTTGTGTTTCCATACAAATTGTGAATTTTTTTGTTCTAGTTCTGTGAAAAATGCCAGTGGTAGTTTGATAGGGATTGCATTGAATCTGTGGATTGCTTTGGGTAGTAGAGTCATTTTCACAGTGTAGATTCTTCCAATCCAAGAACATGGTACATCTCTCCATCTATTTGTATCATCTTCAATTTCTTTCATCAGTGTCTTATAATTTTCTGCATACAGGTCTTTTGTCTCCTTAGGTAGGTTTATGCCTAGATATTTTATTCTTTTTGTTGCAGTGGTAAATGGGAGTGTTTTCTTGATTTCACTTTCAGATTTTTCATCATTAGTGTATAGGAATGCCAGAGATTTCTGTGCGTTAATTTTGTATCCTGCTACTTTACCAAATTCATTGATTAGCTCTAGTAGTTTTCTGGTAGCATCTTTAGGATCCTCTATGTATAGTATCATGTCATCTGCAAACAGTGACAGCTTTACTTCTTCTTTTCCGATTTGGATTCCTTTTATTTCCTTTCTTCTCTCATTGCTGTGGCTAAAACTTCCAAAACTATGTTGAATAATAGTGGTGAGAGTGGGCAACTTTGTCTTGTTCCTGATCTTAGTGGAAATGCTTTCAGTTTTTCACCATTGAGGACGATGTTGGCTGTGGGTTTGTCATATATGGCCTTTATTATGTTGAGGTAAGTTCCCTCTATGCCTACTTTCTGGAGGGTTTTTATCATAAATGGGTGTTGAATTTTGTCGAAAGCTTTCTCTGCATCTATTGAGATGATCATACGGTTTTCCCCTTCAGTTTGTTAATATGGTGTATCACATTGATTGATTTGCATATATTGAAGAATCCTTGCACTCCTGGGATAAACCCCACTTGATCATGGTGTATGATCCTTTTAATGTGCTGTTGGATTCTGTTTGCTAATATTTTGTTGAGGATTTTTGCATCTATTTTCATCAGTGATACTGGCCTGTAGTTTTCTTTCTTTGTGACATCTTTGCCTGGTTTTGGTATCAGGGTGATGGTGGCCTCATAGAATGAGTTTGGGAGTGTTCCTCCCTCTGCTATACCCTTGATATTTTGGACTCACTTGTCTTTCAGCATCTGTGTAGCACTTTGAGATATCTGTATAGGTTTACAGGCACAAAATAAGAGTTTAATAATTATTTGATGAATTGAATTGAAAGTTAGCTATTGTATTTATTTATTTATTTAATACACTCATGGCTAAATTTATTTATCCTTATTACATCATCCTTCTTGCCAGCCTTCTTCTTTTTTTAATTGAAGTATAGTTGATTTACAACATTGTGTTAGCTTCAAGTGTACAGCAAAGTGATTCGGTTTCTTTTTCAGTTTCTTTTCCAGTATAGGTTATTATAAGATATTGATTATAGTTCCCTATACTATACAGTAAGACCCTGTTGTTCATCTATTTTGTACATAGTAGTGTGTATATGTTAATCCCATCCTCCTAATTTATCCCTCTCATTAGAACAATGCAAATTCATGTGTAAAACTCAGAGGGCTTGTCCTAACAATGACACATTGGTAAGAGAGAAATATGTGTGTTTCTTGAATATTATAAAGTGCTATTCAGATGTTAGTTATTTCTATACGTGGAAATGTGTTTTCACAGGTAGTTCTCATATCTCACACAGATTGGCCTTGCTGCTTCCCAGGTTCACATGGTATATGCTTTGTTGCCAAGGCCCATAACATACTTTCACTGTGCATCCCACAGGCTCTAAGGTCCAAAGTGTGTGACTGATGGTGCCAGTCTTTTAGGAGGAAAGGCATGATAAGTTTATGGGCATACGTGTCCCCTGAAGATAGTAACTGTGTGGCTGAACCACACTGACTCCATTTTGTCAGCTCCATCTTAGGCGCGCAGTCCTACCCCCTCCCCTCTCTGCATGACTGAGCTTTAGCCTACTGACTAGGAATGCACCCAAGCCAGATAAGTTCCCTATCAACTTTTACCCTTGCCTTCATCTGATATGAAAACTAGAAGAATACCTTCTGCTGACGATGGGTAATGGTAATGAGACCCCTGGGGCGGGGGAGGAAAAAAGCCTGGCTCCCATAGGTGCAGCCGTGCCTCTCCCTTGGTAGCCAGATTCTATTTTTAGCTTTGGCCCCTTTAAACTCCCCATGCCCCTTTCGGGGGCACAGAGTGCAGCTGTGAATACCTCTGGATCATTGTCCACCCGATCCTGCCTGTATGTAAGTTACCCCCAATAAACTTCAAAATTGTACTTTATGGAGTTGCCTGCTTCACTTTTCGGTCTTAAAGTTCCTTCTCAATTCAGAGGATATTACTCAATATCCCCGCCTCCCAACAGTAATAAAGCCCAATAGCAAAAGCTTCAGAGAAGGAGCATCTTCATTCTTGGATAAATATTTTGGAGGGTCCAGAGTCAACTGATTTTGTACTAAAAGATTTCTCAGAGACAGAGTCTCCTGGATTTAGATGGAATGTTCTGGGGAGTACCCAACCCTATAGCCACCCACCTCGCCCTAACCCAGGAAGTAGCAATCAATTCTGTAATGCTAAGGACTATGACCTTGTGAGGTGCAGGGATGAGGGGGCTAGCTGAAAGAGCACTCAAGGTTGACCTAGTCTCTCAGGACTGTGACAGCTCCCAGAAGGGCATTATTCTGTACCATCCCCATCCTCTGGCCTGCTCTGGGAGTCAGCTTCTCAGCAGGAGTAAGAGCGGTGTTGGCAAGAGAAAGTATAAGAGAATGAGCTTCAGCACTGCCCTGCTCTGATTGGTTATTTCTGGAGGAAGTACTCATACAAACCTGACTGGGAATTGCTCCCCCCAGTTTTATTCCCACAACCCGGGTCTAGAAGGTATGTGTCTAAGAATATACAGGAGACAAAATCCTGAAACTAGAAAGGAAATGATTCCCTTCACCATCCTTCCCCTCCCCCATAACCCCACTTCCTACCTCTCCCAGTCCCCAGCCTATAAGTGCACATGAACACATGCTCGGTTTTCATCCTAAGCTTTTTAGGACTCGACCCTTCTCTAGAGTGAACTGAGTGGTGCCCCTTGATAAGGAGTGTTTGTGAGAAAGCATGCTTGATATGAACCCAGCCATAGCCCATAAAATATTCTTGAAACCACTAACATATTAAAATAATTTCACAAAGGACCTAAGAGAACTTAGAGGTTTACATCATGATCAAAAGTATAAGGTCTGGGGCTTCCCTGGCGGCGCAGTGGTTGAGAGTCCGCCTGCCGATGCAGGGAACGCGGGTTCGTGCCCCGGTCCGGGAAGATCCCACATGCCGCGGAGCGGCTGGGCCCGTGAGCCGTGGCCGCTGAGCCTGCGCATCCGGGCTCCGCAACGGGAGAGGTCACAACAGTGAGAGGCCCGCGTACGGCAAAAAAAAAAAAAAAAAAAAAAAGAGTATAAGGTCTGGAGCCTGAGTGCCCAAGACTGAATCTGGCTCTGACACTCTCTGTGACCTCAAGCAGGTCACTTCACTTTTCTACGCCTTAGAATCCTCATGTGTAAAATGCGGAATAACATTACCTACCCTCATAAGAGTTGTTTTGAGGATTGAATGAAATAATGCATATAAAGGACCATGCCAGGGGCTTCCCTGGTGGCGCAGTGGTTGAGAGTCCGCCTGCCGATGCAGGGGACGCGGGTTCGTGCCCCGGTCCGGGAGGATCCCGCATGCCGCGGAGCGGCTGGGCCCGTGGGCCATGGCCGCTGGGCCTGCACGTCCGGAGCCTGTGCTCCGCAACGGGAGAGGCCACAGCGGTGAGAGGCCCGCGTACCGCAAAAAAAAAAAAAAAAAAAAAGGACCATGCCAGACATATCGTAAGTGTTCATAAATATTAGCTAGTATTTAATTATCTGACAGCGCCTCATGGTTCTATGCCCATAGTCTTTAAGGTATTTGTGGAGCAAATGAAACTGACGACCATTAGTTTATTTAATATGTTTCCTTAATATGTTCGTTTGCCCATACTTAGCCTACTGACTTTCCAATGACACGAGGACAGTTGCTGTTACAATGGCCTAGCATTTACACCCGAACTTTGTGATTCTGCACTCCTTTCCCAAGACCCATTTGCTGGCCCCATCTCTGCCTCCTCTCCCACTCCGTTAGACTTGCCCCTACAAAAGCACCCTGTGTTACTTTAAGATTTGAGGATAAAAAGAGAGTAGTCAATTAAAGAAGTGTTTGCGGGTGGAAGGGAGCACTTTCCTCTGCTCTACCCACCGTATTCCACAATTTCTTCATCTCCTGTGTATTTATGGGATTGCTGTGGAACGGAAGGCCACCACCTATAGGAGGTTCTGAAGGTTCATTTGTATAATGTATCACTAGTGTCTCTTCTCTGTAGGTAAGGGCAGCAGGTTTTTCAGGTGGAACTTGCCCCACACTCCTTACCCTAAACTTGCTGCATTCCTGTGATATTAAGTCACTGAGGCTGGAGAGGAAACATGGGGGAAAATATGCCTGGTCCGGCATGAGGCACGTTTTTCTGCCCTGTGCATCTCCACTCCAGCTCTAATTGGCTTGCCTTGCTCACTGTGTGTCTCTGTGTTCTCATAGCATCTGAACCTTAAGTAGCTGAGTCACATGGCTTTTATGGATCACATTATAGCTCCACACTGCTCTTGCTCTTAATGGAAGGCATATTAAGCATTAGGGAGAAATTCTTGCTTGAATTCCAAAGAGGCAGTGTGTTCTTCTGGGGGTTTGGTAGATTATTTCTTTCAAATTCACCTTGAATAACAGTCAGAGGACAGCAGTGTGTGCTTTTTATGACAACAACCTACATCTCCATCATGAAAGATGAGGATGAGGAATGCGGGAGTTAGGTTGAAAAAGGAAATCTCCACTGCTCCAAAGCAAGTCACTTCACTCTCCCCCAAATTAAGTATGCAATCCTTTTAGCCCCAAACAGTGGTTGAAGATGGGAAAACCACACTAGACATATCAGCAAATAGGACAATTCTGGCTCATAGCCTTGCTACTTAGAAGAGGGAGCTCTTCCAACATAATGTCCTGACACTGTATGAGAGGAGGGGAAATGGCTAAAGATAAATTCTTAACATGATCCCAAGAGTAAAGCTGGATGAGAATGAAAAGCCTTAGGTTAGATTGTTCACAGTTCTTCACAGCACTGTGGTGGGCACAACTGTACATGCTACTAGGAGTTCTTCTCACTTTCCTGGTCTGTGAGGGGCAAGCATTAGTTAGGTAAACGCTGGGATACTCGATCCCAATAGGCAGTGGCCATAGTAACTTAAATTCCTTGGTGACTTTAGAGGCATCCAGCTGACGTTCTCATCAAAATACCCAACTCATATGAGATATAAACATTAAGATACATAAGGAAGGGAGAACTGCATTCATCCACTGGGGGGTGTGGGAGTGAGCAGATGGTTGAGAAGCATATGCTCCTTATTAGAAAATAAAATCCTGTGGGCAGAAAGCAGCACCGATGAGGATTTAACGTGATCTCGTTTCCCTCCCCTGCCTTCACTCTACCTTGGAGTGTTAGCCACTCTCCCAACCCCAAACAACATAAAGGCGATGTCCTAGCTATTATTACCTCTCTCTCCCCTAAAAAACAAATCAACAAAATACTCAGGATAGTAGGAAACACAAAGCAATCTTCATTTCTTCCACACATTAGCAACATTTTCAATTACAGTTCAGCTTCTCTGAGATCTACCTCAGTGTTGGTCAAAGAGCACAGAAAAGCCAGGTTGGAGGGAATCCCTGATAAGGAGGCATGAAGTGAGAGCTCTGATTCAGCCACTCCACTCAGCATAGTGGAGGCCCATGCAGGTCCCTGAGACAGTCATTCTGCTTTATGCCTTGAAGGAAGCCCACTCTGTACTCCCTCCTCAGAGTGCGCCTTTGAAGGGCCACTGAAAGGAAAGATCCTTGATGAATGATCACTAGTAAAGTCCTAATGGAGAGCTAACTCATTTAAGGAGCAGCTCTTTTAATAGTGGGGGTTTTCCTCTTAATCAGTGTTTCTCACTGGAATTAAAAGACCCCAGCCACGTTCACAGTTACAGGTTTCACATAAGTCAGACTGTTTCCCGGGAGATAGCCATAGCTGATAAGCAGGCACATCCTCTGATCAGTCAGGATATATTCTGGTGGGATTCTGGGCCATTCAGTTCAGCCCACAGAAACCTCAGTAATGCTCAAGCGAATGAGCAGAGCTTAAAGGTCACAGAGAGCCTTAGGTGCATGGAGGTTAAGTTATCTCATAGGGAAGCCAGACAGCTGACCTGGGTGGGAGGAATGTGACTGATATATCTGACCCTCCCAGGTACACAGTGGTTACCTTGGTGTCCAAACATAGCAGTCAATCTTAAGGAAATAAAATCTATTTGGGGGCTGCTCTTTCTTCTGATAGGCTTACAGAAAACTCAAAACAATGTCCTGGTGGGTACTCACCCATGAGCCT
>RJWK010054631.1:0-14976 GCA_004363435.1 Platanista minor
TCTCCCTTTTTTTCTTGATGAGTCTGGCTAATGGTTTATCAATTTGGTTTATCTTCTCAAAGAACCACCTTTTAGTTTTATTGATCTTTGCAATCATTTCCTTCATTTCGTTTTCATTTATTTCTGATCTGATCTTTATGATTTCTTTCCTTCTGCTAAATTTGGGTTTTGTTTGTTCTTCTTTGTCTAATTGCTTTAGGTGCAAGATTAGGTTGTTTATTTGAAATGTTTCCTGTTTCTTATGGTAGGATTGTATTGCTATAAACTTCCCTCTTAGAACTGCTTTTGCTGCATCCCGTAGGTTTTGGGTCATCATGTCTGCACTGTCATTTGTTTCTAGGTATTTTTTGATTTCCTCTTTGATTTCTTCAGTGATCACTTTGTTATAAGTAGTGTATTGTTTAGCCTCCATGTGTTTGTATTTTTCACAGATCTTTTCCTGTAATTGATATCTAGCCTCATAGCATTGTGGTCAGAAAAGATACTTGATACAATTTCAGTTTTCTTAAATTTACCAAGGCTTGATTTGTGCCCCAAGATATGATCTATCCTGGAGAATGTTCCATGAGCACTTGAGAAAAATATGTATCCTGTTGCTTTTGGATGGAATATCCTATAAATATCAATTAAGTCCATCTTGTTTAATGTATCATTTGAAGCTTGCGTTTCCTTATTTATTTTCATTGTGGATGATCTGTTCATTGGTGAAAGTGGGTTGTTAAAGTCCCCTACTATGATTGTGTTACTGTCAATTTCCCCATTTATGGTTGTTAGTATTTGCCTTATGTATTGAGATGCTCCTATGTTGGGTCCATAAATATTTACAGTTTTTATATCTTCTTCTTGGATCGATCCCTTGATCATTATGTAGTGTCCTTCCTTGTCTCTTGTAATAGTCTTTATTTTAAAGTCTATTTTGTCTGATATGAGAATTGCTACTCCAGCTTTCTTCTGATTTCCATTTGCATGGAATATCTTTTTCCATCCCCTCACTTTCAGTCTGTATGTGTCCCTAGGTCTGAAGTGGGTCTCTTGTAGACAGCATATATATGGGTCTTGTTTTTGTATCCATTCAGCCAGTCTGTGTCTTTTGGTGGGAGCATTTAATCCATTTACATTCAAGGTAATTATCGATATGTATATTCCTATTCCCATTTCCTTAATTGTTTTGGGTTTGTTATTGTAGGTCTTTTCCTTCTCTTGTGTTTCTTGCCTAGAGAAGTTCCTTTAGCATTTGTTGTAACGCTGGTTTGGTGGTGCTGAACTCTCTCAGCTTTTGCTTGTCTGTAAAAGTTTTAATTTCTCCATCAAATTTGAATGAGATCCTTGCTGGGTAGAGTAATCCTGGTTGCAGGTTTTTCTCCTTCATCACTTTAAATATGTCCTGCCCCTCCCTTCTGGCTTGAAGAGTTTCTGCTGAAAGATCAGCTGTTTACCTTATGGGGATTCCCTTGTGTGTTATTTGTTGTTTTTGTTTTGCTGCTTTTAATATGTTTTCTTTGTATTTAATTTTTGATAGCTTGATTAGAATGTGTCTTGGTGTATTTCTCCTTGGATTTATCCTGTATGGGACTCTCTGTGCTTCCTGGACTTGACTAAATATTTCCTTTCCCATATTAGGGAAGTTTTCAACTATAATCTATTCAAATATTTTCTCACTCCCTTTCTTTTCTCTTCTTCTTCTGGGACCCCTGTAATTCGAATGTTGATGCGTTTAATGTTGTCCCAGAGGTCTCTGAGACTGTCCTCAGTTCTTTTCATTCTTTTTTCTTTATTCTGCTCTGCAGTAGTTATTTCCACTATTTTATCTTCCAGGTCACTTATCCATTCTTCTGCCTCAGTTATTCTGCTATTGATCCCTTCTAGAGTATTTTTAGTTTCATTTATTGTGTTGTTCATCATTGCTTGTTTCCTCTTTAGTTCTTCTAGGTCCTTGTTAAATGTTTCTTGCGTTTTCTCTATTCTATTTCCAAGATTTTGCATATTCTTTACTATCATTTTTCTGAATTCTTTTTCAGGTGGACTGCCTATTTCCTCTTCATTTGTTAGGTCTGTTGGGCTTTTATCTTGCTTCTTCATCTGCTGTGTTTTTCTGTTTTTTCATTTTGCTTATCTTACTGTGTTTGGGGTCTCCTTTTTCAGGCTGCAGCTTCGTATTTCCGTTGTTTTTGGTGTCTGTCCCCCGTGGCTAAGGTTGGTTCAGTGGGTTGTATAGGTTTCCTGGTGGAGGGGACTAGTGCCTGTGTACTGGTGGATGAGGCTGGATATTGTCTTTCTGGTTGGCAGGTCCACGTCTGGTGGTGTGTTTTGAGGTGTTTGTAGCCTTATTATGATTTTAGGCATAATAATGGATGGGGCTGTGTTCCTGTCTTGCTAGTTGTTTGGCATAGGGTGTCCAGCACTGTAGCTTGCTGGTCACTGAGTGGAGCTGGGTCTTGGTGTTGAGATGGAGATCTCTGGGAGCTTTTTGCCATTTGATATTACGTGGAGTTGGGAGGTCTCTTGTGGACCAGTGTCCTGAAGTTGGCTCTCCCACCTCAGAGGCACAGCACTGACTCCTGGCTGGAGCACCAAAAGCCTTTCATCCACACAGCTCAGAATAAAAGGGAGAAAAAATAGAAAGAAAGAAAGAGGATAAAGTAGGATAAAATAAAATAAAGTTATTAAAATTAAAAAATAATTATGAAGAAACAAAAGTTTTTATGTACAAAGAAAAAAAAAAGAAAAGAGAAAAAAAAAAAAAACCAGATGGTCAGAACCCTAGGACAAACGGTGAAAGCAAAGCTATACAGACAAAATCTCACACAGAAGTATAAACATACACACTCACAAAAAGAGGAAAAGGGGAAAAAATAATAACTCTGGCTCCCAAAGTCCACCTCCTCAATTTGGGATGATTTGTTGTCTATTCGGGAATTCCACAGATGCAGGGTACATCAAGTTGATTGTGGGGATTTAATCCGCTGCTCCTGAGGCTAATGGGAGAGATTTCCCTTTCTCTTCTGTGTTCGCACAGCTCCCGGGGCTCAGCTTTGGATCTGGCCCCGCCTCTGCGTGTAGGTCGCTGGAGGGCGTCTGTTCTTCACTCAGACAGGACGGGGTTAAAGGAGCCGCTGACTCAGGGGCTCTGGCTCACTCAGGCCGTGGGAAGGGAGGGGTACGGATGCGGGGCGAGCCTGCGACAGCAGAGGCTGGCGGGACGTTGCACCAGCCTGAGGCGCGCTGTGCGTTCTCCCCGGGAAGTTGTCCCTGGGTCACGGGACCCTGGCGTTGGCGGGCTGCACAGGCTCCCGGGAGGGGAGGTGTGGAGAGTGACCTGTGCTCGCACACAGGCTTCCTGGTAGCGGCAGCAGCAGCCCTAGTGTCTCAGGCCCGTCTCTGGGGTCCGCGCTGGTAGCCGCGGCTTGCGCCCGTCTCTGGAGCTCCTTTAAGCAGAGCTCTTAACCCCCTCTCCTCGTGCACCAGGAAACAAAGAGGGAAGAAAAAGGCTCTTGCCTCCTCGGCAGGTCCAGACTTTTTCCCGGACTCCCTCCGGGCTAGACGTGGTGCACTAACCCCTTCAGGCTGTGTTCACGCCGCCAACCCCAGTCCTCTCCCTGCGCTCCAACCGAAGCCCGAGCCTCAGCTCCCAGCCCCGCCCGCCCCGGCGGGGGAGCAGACAAGCCTCTCGGGCTGGTGAGTGCTGGTCGGCAGTGATCCTCTGTGCGGGAATCTCTCCGCTCTGCCCTCCGCACCCCTGTTGCTAAGCTCTCCTGGGCAGCTTTGAAGCTTCCCCCCTCCTCCACCCACAGTCTCCGCCCGTGAGGGGGCTTCCTAGTGTGTGGAAACCTTTCCTGCTTCACAGCTCCCTCCCACTGGTGCAGGTCCCATCCCGATTCTTTTGTCTCTGTTTATTCTTTTTTCTTTTGCCCTACCCAGGTACGTGGGGAGTTTCTTGCCTTTTGGGAGGTCTGAGGTCTTCTGCCAGCCTTTAGTGGGTGTTCTGTAGGAGCAGTTCCACATGTAGGTGTATTTCTGTTGTATTTGTGGGGAGGAAGGTGATCTCCGCGTCTTACTCTTCCGCCATCTTCTCTCGAAAACTCTCTTTAGTTCTTATCATTTTTTCCTTCCCACCTGATTTTCCTTAGAGTATCATTTGTTGTGCTTAGTTGCTCTTATATTACTCCTAGAGTAGTCTTTATTTCTAATGACTTTTAACAATTTCTAATTCTTTTTTGAGTTCTGTCCCTTTATTTCAGAGTTTTTAAAATTCTGATTGTTATTTTTCATATATTGTATGATTTTCTTAATCTCCTTTAGCTCATTTTACAATGGTGTGTTATAGTTTTGAAAATTTTTTGAGCGTGACTTTTTTGGCAAACTTTCTTTGTCAATAGCAGAAGTTGGTGAAATTCCTGTAAAGTGCTAGAAAGTAAATATTTTACACTTTGTAGGTCATTTGTTCTCTGCCACAGTGCTTAACACTGTCATTGCAGCTTAAAAACAATCATAGGCAATGCATAAATGAATAAGCATGGCTGTATTCCAATAAAACTTTATTTATAAAAATAAGAAGTGTGTTGGATTTGGTCAGTGGGCTCTAGTTTGCCAATCCTTGATCTGTTGGGATATTATTACCTTTCTTTCTTGTAGGAAGTTTGTTTTTAAGGCTAATCTTTAAATGGAATTTGACTGTGATAGTTTTTTGTCCACTCATTTTTATATATGAATTTAGTTTTCTTGAACTTTTAGATAGTTAAAAGTTCAGACAGGTTTTCTAACTTCAAATTAAATCTTTTTTGTTTTCAGGTAGTGCTAAATATATATATATATATATATATATATATATATATATATATATATATATATATATATATATATATATAATGGCTTGTGCTCTTAGATTTCCTGGATCTGTTCACCTTTTGTCTGTATTTTCTCTTTCCTTCATCTCTATTATTTTTATTCTGCTCAATTTTGATTCCACTTCTAGTAATTTTTCCTTACCATGGGGTCCTGTATTGGAAGGAAGCCCTGGCAAGTCAACTTTAAAAGTTCAAAGGATCTAAGCTGCTCTAGCCACCTTAGACTTTGACCCTGGCTTGTTAAGAGCTATGAAGTGTCTGAGATTTTACAAGGCTTACAAGCTAACCAGTTAACCTACCAGTTTTATGGATATTTTCAAAAAATATGAGACTCTTGGGTCAGAGACCAAGAACTTTACTACTTTGATACAGCAAAGGGCATAAACATCATCATATTTGTGTGAGCTCTCTTTGTCCCCAAGTCCCATGGAGGTGAGTGATTGGACCCAGATGCATGTTGGTTCACACAGAGGGTTATAGAAGAGGAATCCTAAGCTTAAGAAAATCAAATCTCTTACAATGGGAAGAAAATATGCTTTCCCTTTGTTCCAGAGGGAGTCACTGTTCCCTCTTTCCGGGATAATTGCTCTACAAGTATTCTTTAAAAGATACTCTAGAACAAAAGACCATTTCTTGCTAGTGAGACCTGCAGAAAGGGGAGAGATGGAAGGGAAATCAACTCCCAGCAGAGTCCCTTTCCTTTCACTCACTATTGGAATGCACAAACCCTCTCCTACTTATTTTTATATTGACACATTGCGCTTTCTGGTGAATATCCACTGACTATTTTGGGGCTCTCTCCTTGAATATTTTGGGACTGTAGGTATGTCATTTGCCCTACTGCTTCCCTCTGCTTTCTCCCGTATAGATACCAAGGGAACTCAGGCTGTGCAGTTTTTGGTATTTAGGGATTAGTAGAGGTGTTTTCTTATCTGGGTTTGTTGTAAATGTTGTGCTTTTGGTTTTGATGTCCAGTTCTCATCCAGCCTAAATGCATGTGGGCATCACCACAGTCCATCTTCCCAAAATAACCTTGTCTTTTAAAGAAAGTATGCCAAGCCAATTGTCCTTTTTTTTTTTTTTTTTGAATCCTCATTTTGACCATCAACTTTACTATGCTATAATATAGTTATACTCTATGATCCTACTGAGTTGCAGAGGGATGCTTGCCCCTTTTCGCCTCCCCCCACAACACTAAATGGTACTAAGTTGTTCTATCATTTTAAGTGGAGGTCCAAATCTTTTCCATTTATAAGGTTATATATTTTCCCTTCTTGCTATTATTTGTGTATCTCACCCTATGGTAATTCCTATTACCCTCTTTTTGAACATGTGGTCCAAAGACTAGTAAATCAGACAAACAACCTTGTTTAAAATGTGTACAGAGGATGCAAAACAAAAATAAAAATGCTCTGAGGTTGGGCATAATTCTAGAAGATTCTATCGACCTTGTGGTAGTTTTGGCATTGTATGGAACAGGCTATAGAAATTCAAACTATATTAAGGTGACAAAACACTGTATTCAAAGTCAACATTTCCTCATAATTTTACCCAGTATAGCTTCTCCTTCCTCAAATTCAGTATAAGATTTATATCCTAGGAGAAGATAGAATACCTTAAGAGCAGCATTGCCAATATAACGCTTATCTCCAAATTCATTTTTCCCTGTGAGTTCTCAGCACTGGAGGCTCAGCACTGTAAAATACTATGTATTTTACAACACATAATATCTGCTCATAAGCAGTGGAAAATTCCAAGTTTATTTGGCTTTCACTTAATGTTTTGAAACACAGCAATATCTGGTGAGCCTTTACCCATATCCAGACTCAGCAGATCAGAGGATTATCAAGATTGTATAATTCCTACATGTTAAATAGAAAAAGGTAAAATATTCTGAGACAATAGGGAGACAGGGAAAAGATATTTTCCCTGGGTGACACTGTTCAATAAATTAAATAAAAAATAAATTCATAGGAGATTCTGAAAGGGATTACTATTGAAGTGGTGAGGAGAATTATTTTTTTCAAAGTATATTTCCTCCAAGACCTCTTTCACTTAAGCAACGAGACTGATGTAGACTCCTACCCACAACCCCTGCACACACAGAAACTGTACCTCTGCCCCCAACAGGATTTCTCCTCCCCACCCCCACAAATTACAGTGTAGTAGAAAGATAAAATGTCTCTTGTGACAATTAGAATGCTGAGCAAGCTAGTACAGAATAAATTGTGCAGTGAGGTATACACTAGAAGTGCTAACGAGGAGTGTCTCTGTGAAGTTGAGTTAGGAAAGGATGTGAGAGGAGCTGAGTCCTAATACATCAACTTCATTTGGGAAGATGGACAAGTGAGTGGATGGCTTCTCCATAGGGAGGGGTAGGAGACCACAAGAGAGACTGCCCATCCATCCTATGAGGCTATTTTTGTGTCCTATCAAGTAGGATTAAACACTCATAATCCACACTGCTGACTCAATAAAATAGCTAATTAAATGGTATTTCTCTAGTCATTGATTTGTATAAACTGTGATATTTAGTATAGATTCTCTCTACCTCCTCCACTGATGCATGTAGTCAATTGTTAAGTGCAAAAATGATAAACATTACAAGAAAATATAGGCTTGATATTGATTGAAAAATATCAAATATAAATCAGCTAGAGAGGATAAGGAAATTAAAATTTGGACTATGCTTTCTAAAATTGTATGAATACATAAAATAAAACAATGGCAGGAGCTATACTTAAGACCTAACCAAAAGGAATTGAGGTATTTCACAATTCTTATGAAAACATTAACAAAAATACAAAAGACTTAATATACCCAAATATCCCTAATAGCTTTAGAAATCATTCTTTTGTGTTTTCTCCTCTTTTTCTCTTCCCACTTTTCCTTGATCTCTTCTTCCTCTTTCTCCTTTTTAGATTTGAATAAAGATACACAGAGTTAATAAATATTTAAATTGATAAGATAGATATTAAGTGGCTCAATTATCTTCCCAAATATTGATAGATATAGGTGACAGATAAATTGATGAATATAAGGATATAAGAAGTGATCTACAAAAGTAGCAGGCAACCCATCTAGGCTAATAGGTTAAACAGAGTTAAATAGTGGTTAGTAATGAGAGATGTATTTTGTGTACCTCATTTCAGTAGAGGTCACACCCCAAGATATCCTGGAACTATATTTGTAAAATCTAAACAGATGACTCTGGGGTGAAAGGACTGGCTGGGAATCCAAGGACTTGGCCTCAATTTTCTTTGGAGATGATGGAAGAAGAATTTCTAGTGGTAGAAATTCTAGTGGTAGTAGTGGGAGAAGAATGCCAGGGGCCCTTTAATGTTAGTGGATCGTCTGGAGCCTTTTCACCTAAATCTTAGACTAGACTATCTTTTGTTTTCAGGAGGAAGGTTCAATCTAGTGCTAAATTCTTAAAAATAAATTTAGGATGGTGAAATTGGCACAAAAGATATAAATTCTCTCTTCTCTCCGAAATTAGTCAAGATCTCACTGTAAAAGTTTTCTCTTTCAATTTATAAAATATTTCTCTGAATGGGAAGTGTGCTTTGTGCTATTCTGGGAATTATATAAGGAAAGAAGTTAGGTAACCATTATGAAGTCTGAGTGTAGGAGAAGTCTCAGTTATAATGTACTTTCCAAGGACAAAAGATAAAGAGGTTATTTTGAATCATTAGAAAATCAAGCCTTGGTTAGAAAGTGAGAAATATCAGGTTCAGAGAAATTTATCTATCACAGACACATTATCTGAAAAGAACAAATGTTATGCCATTGTTTCTAAGTACTCTTCCACATCTGACAATCTTTCTGTCATTTGTGGACAACATCTGATTCAGGAAAGTTGATTTCATTTCTAAAGAAATAGGAAGATCAGGAAAAAAATTATCAACAAAAAGAAAGAGAAGGTATTTTTTTTTTACAGTGCTAACAACCAATTCATTAAATAAGTACTCTTAAAAAATCAAATAAATAAACACAGATCCCTTGGAAGCATCTAGGTAAAAATAATCATGATAACAGGTAAATTGCCCACATTCTAGATGTTTTGGTGTTGTGATTCAGCTATACATTGGAGAGAAAATATTACATGGGAAAAGTCATGTTCATTGTTTTCCTGTCTTAATACCCTTATATATGATATGTCACAGAAGGGCTGTTGGGGGTAAAGGAAGATTCGAGGTGTGTTAACGTAACAACCAAGGGGACTGTACAGCGCTGGGTCTCAGTGCGAATGAGCAGTTTGTCAATATCTTCTGGTCTCCAGTGAGCAACAGGAATGGCTCTCAGGATATTGCAACTCTGTCTGCTTCCACCAGAGATCATAAGTGGGCTATGAATTTTTACAACAGGAAAGTTCCTATCATAGACAGAGACTGACAACAAGTTTAGTTAAATTAACACCAAGAGCATCTTAGAACAGGATGAGCAGTGTGCATGGATATCATTCAAATATGTAGTGACGTTGCTTCTTTTTCTTTCTTTTTATTAATATATTTTTGTGATAGTTTACTGGTTAGAGCTTCCAATATATATCTTATTTCTGAGGATTGCTCAGCATACTGGTTTTCTGCCCAATGACATGATACGTGCTTTGGGGAATTCAAGAAGCCGATTGAGATGAGTAGAGATGATTTATAAATTGAAAGCAAATGATAGCAGAAGATGTGAACTCAAGCTATTTCTTGATCTCCGAAAAGCTAATTGGGTACGTTTCAGGCTAGGTCTCTGAAGGCACAGCTCATGAACTGTCTTTCTGATGATGTGCTCATTATGGACACTCAATAGAGGACCAGCTAATGCTAGAGAAATCCCCATCAATGTGGCCTTTATGTGACATTGCAGATTTACTTCAGGAAAGAGAGAAGGAAAAAGAAGGGAGAGATTTCAGGCAATCAGCCCTTACAGAGTCCTATTTGCCTTACGTAATTGATCTGAAACTGAAGAGTTTGTCTGTGAAGGCTACCCGGCTTCATAAATTCTCAAGGGACTTTGTCTTTTTCTAACACATCAGGGTTTACCCAGGCTTTATTTGTTACTGGTTGTTGGAGGACATGTGGGACTTCATGGTCCTGAGTCTACTCTTTGAAATGGAAGACTGAATACAGCACACATGACCTAAGTATTCTGGAACAACCGATGTTTGCCACTGACGCTTAAGCGTTTTAACGATAATCTTCAATGAATTTAATTATTATCTAAATCTCATAATCTTTCCTCAATTATTCATATTACTAATTCTAGGTAAAATGAAAGGTACTGCATTGGCATCACACTTTTAAAGAATCAAATATCAAGGAAAGAAAGACATCATAAATGGTCACAATGCTGTATATGGAGAAAGTTTTTGAGCAATTTGGGAAGTTTAAATCAATATATTGGGGAAGCAACATAGTGGGTTATGTCTACACGGGAACCTGAAACTAGGATTTGAGGCAGTAAAAATTTTCAGAAGGAAATAGTGGAGTCTGAATCCTAGAAATCTTCCTGAATAATATGGCCACATGTTGCAAGGTTGGGATATTTATAAAACAAAACAAGAGGGGATTTTGCTGAGCAATCTCTTCAGGTTTTTGTAGTAATAAGAGTCTGATTCCTTTCCACGAAATCTGCAGGAAAATGAGTGGTTGTCCATGAGCTAGCTCATCAAAAATAATACATGAAAAAAGTACTTCAAAATATTTTATAAATCTGGGACTTCCCTGGTGGTCCAGTGGTTAAGACTCCACCTTCCAATGCAGGGGGTGCAGATTCAATCCCTGGTGAGGGAGCTAAGATCCCACATGCTTTGTGGCCAAAAAACCAAAAACATAAAACAGCAGCAATATTGTAACAAATTCAATAAAGACTTTAAAAATGGTCCACATCAAAAATATTTTATAAATCTCTATAAAACTCTCCTTTAATAGATCTTTACTTTTCAGAAATGATAACCTGTAAATAAATTAATTTTAATTTTCAGATTTCTAAAAATATTATCAAGACAAGAATTGTTACTATACACTTATGTATAACTAGAGAGCAGAGGAAAATTTGGTGGATATTAAGGATCCTTTGTGAAGTAATTTACTTATCTACTGATTTTTTTTTTTTTGGTATTTGTATAAATAGTTAATTGTCTCACTGTTTTAAGCATATATAATTTATCATTCCGATGATAGTCTTTTGCTCCATAAAATTAATATATAGTCAAAGAAATTTAGAGAAAGAAGACATTTTAATGGTCACCTAGTCTAAAATTTTGAATTTTATCATATAAAGAAGCAGAGGCAGGACATAAGTGACTTAACCCTGGCCCATACCTCTATGTGTGATGGGGCTAGGGTGCAACTGCCAATCTGATAACATCTAATCTGGTACAGGTCCTCTTCTCTACACTGCACTAGGATTATATCTAACTGAGTAGTTTTAAAACTTTGTAGATGTTTGATTGTAAATTAGTGTTTTATTTTTATAGATGATAATCTATAATCAGAAACCATACAAAACTCAGCGGGAGACATTCTCTCTCAGAATGTAAGTTTTTTTTTTTTCTTCTTCTTGAACAGTAGACTTTTTTCTTCAATAAGAAATGAAGTAGAAAATCCTACATTGTAATTCAAGGGCATCACATTTCAAAAAATAGAGTATTTAAGTTGGGGACATCCATTTACCTGTGGTTAAGTTTTAATTAATGCCCTTAACTTAGATCCCAACAGCTACAAAATAATGTTCTTATCTTAGACAGAATAAGAACCCACCAAAAAGACACAGACTCAAATTAAATCAAGGAAGCTTTCCTTCAAAAAATATGATACATGTACACAAATACACATTATACATGAAACATATAACTAATATCTAGAATTGTGACCCAAGTGAATTTTATCTGAATACTGAAAGTGGATGCAAGTTGAACATCTTAATTCAATCAAATAAGTAATCTTAAATAGAATGAGGATAATTCCCTCCGGTCTATACTTGTCCCATGTGGACAGAAAACTTTGCACGTAACTAAATTCCTGCAAGTCAAGTCAATTGTCCAAAATAGAAACACATTCAAAGGATGAATACACTGAAATAATGAAGAGAAGAGCAAAATATAAAGACAGAAATACTCCTAATGTAGCTCCCTTTCTCTCAAAATATTACATGTGAGGGAAAATCTGGATTGTCAGATTTAATGGATGAATTGCCCAACAGCTATTTTACTACTGTTTCATTTGAATTTTTTGTTTTGTACTTTTACAACTAGCAGAGTTATTCCTATCACAAAGTTATTTCTATCAAAATGGACCAACGCACTATTACAGGTCACTAGTAATAGGCACTTCACTATCTGTTTTTGAAAAGCAAGCTCCCTCTCCAGTCAAATACTACCTTTTTTGTAGAGAAAGTCATTTTATTTTTATTCTCTAATCTACTCAAATCTGGTGAACATTGCTTTCTTTAAAAAAAAACCCAGGGCTTCCCTAGTGGCGCAGTGGTTGGGAGTCCACCTGCTGATGCAGGGGACGCGGGTTCGTGCCCCGGTCCGGGAGGATCCCACGTGCCGCGGAGCGGCTGGGCCCATGAGCCATGGCTGCTGAGCCTGCGCATCTGGAGCCTGTGCTCCGTAGCGGGAGAGGCCACAGCAGTGAGAGGCCTGTGTACCTCAAAAAACAAAAAAACAAAAACAAAAACCAAAACAAAACAAAACAAAACACACACACACAAAAACCAAAAACACCTTAAAGGCTTAGGACAGCGAATGCTTAGGACAAGTGTGATAATGCATGTTTCAGGAATTAACAGGGCAGGAGGTCAATTCCTTTTATCCTACAACATTCCCTCAGCTAGGAGGTGGCTAGTTCTTGGACTTAAGTGACTCGGACAAGGATGGAGTTGGTCCTTAGCCAATAAAACATGACTCAAGGTTACTCCATTCCCCTCCCTGCCACATATGCTAGGTCCCTTCTGCTGAAAACTCCTCACGACCCATGTTCTAAGTCCAGTCATACCGGATATCTAACTCCTCCCGCCTTGTCTCTGGTCAGCCTGTGCCTGAGACTCAGAGAATGCTTTTTGTCCATCTGCTTTGGGCGGGTCCTTTCTAAAGCAGCCCGGGAAAGCCACGTGCTAGCGCATATGGATGAAACTGATGGACATTGTCTATTATACCCATCGGAATTCAGCCTCCAAAGAGCTACATTGACTCATTGATTTGTATCCATGCTCCGGGCTCCTGGTACCCACACTATAACGTAAACTCCCTGCTGGCGGGGAATTTGGAGAGTGTGTTTGGCACAGGATAGGTGCTCAATAAACAAACTTTGAAAGGGAGAGAGTTGTGTTGAGCGAAGGGAAGACTGCAAAGGAAGTTAAAATTTCAAGGGTTTTCTACGTGTCCAAAGAAAGAGGAAAAAAAAAAAAAAAAGTGTGAGTACCAGAGTATCATCATTATTGTTTTTATTCAACCTTTAGGAATTCCACTGGCATTATTCACCAGAGAGCTAGCAGGGGAATCCAGGCTGGAGGCTAAAGGACCCCTGTCCATTGACCCAAATCAGGAGGCGCACAGCCTCGGGTCATAAGCTATGACACCCTCTTGGGTCCCGACAGGTGCTGGTGGCCCGGATGGGGCTCTGGACCCCCAGTACCCCGCTGCCCCCTGCCTTCTCGGAGCGCTAGAGCATGCCCAGTGGCAGCGCTGGAGCCACCGAGGGCTTTGCACGCTGGCACTCCGCTTCTCCGGGTTTTAGCAGGAGCCTGCGGGGGGATTGGGGGCGGGGGGTGAGGGGACCCGTGGAGCCCGGCAGCCTTGGTCGCGCGTGTGGGGAGCTGGCGCGTGGCGCAGGGCTCTCTCCTGCGTTGCGGTTACTAGGGAGATGCTGGAGCGCGGCGCCCGGCTGCTCCACCTGGCGGGCTGAGCGCGGCCCGGGTGAGCCCCGGGGGGCGGGCGGGCGGGGGGCGCGGACTGCGGTAGAATGCGAGCCGGGCACCTCCGGGACTGCGAGACAAAGCTCGAGCGCGGTCAGGTGCCGCTCGCCCGCCGCTCGCCGCTCCACTAACTTGTCTCTTGCTGGTGTCTGGTCTCCAAGGCTCTCAACGCTTTGGGGTGGTGAGGGGGCGGGGAGAGTGGGGAGTTAGAGGGTCTGCTGTAGCCGGAGGAGGGATCCTGCAAAAGGGGAGAGCCTGCCTGGTGCCTCTCTTTTTCCTTCCCCTATCGCTCCCCTCCCCCCACCCCGTCGCTGCCGCTTTTCCTTCCGCCAATTCGGAGAGCGTCGGGCGCCTGTGACATGCGATCGCTGCCAAGTGACGGACCCCGAGTCTGAAGTGCCCGCGAGGAAGTGAGCACCAACGCGGGCCGCCGGCGATGACAGCCATGAAGCCGGAGCAGCAGCCCACCCCGGGGGCCAGGGCGAGCCAGGCTCAGTCGGCGGACCAGGTGAGAGTTGGCAGCTGCGGCCAGGCTCGCCAGGGGAGGGAGAATGCAAGCCGCGCTCCCCCCCAACCCCTCCTCTCGGGCTCGGCTCCCACGCCTCCCTCCCCCCCGCCCCAGTTCCAAGGCTCTTCCTCAGCTCATGCATGGACTCCACAGGAAGTTAGAGCATTAGAGCACGCTCCGGGGCCGGGCGAGAGGATGCGTAAGGTGGAGAGCCGCGGGGAAGAGGGCAGAGAGGTAAAGGCTGGGGTGGCCCAGGGAACCCCAGCGGGAGGGCCCCCGAGGGAGGGAGGGAGAGGTGGCCGGAGCCAAGGAGCGGGGGCCTCTTGGCTCCTAGTAACGCACGTTGGAGGAATTGCTGCGCGCCTGGAGGCGTCCACTTGCTGGGTTCGAGCCCTGTCTTCACGTAGCTCGTGAGACGAGCGCTGAGCAAAGCTACCCGAGTAGGCAAATGACCTTTAGGCCGGCAGAGTTTTTCCTTTCCTTTCTTTTTTCCTTTGAGGAGACGGGGACGGGGGCGCACAATGGGGGAAGGGGGTATACCACTCATCTGCTTGGAACGGAGCTTGGAGCAAAAAGGCATAATTGGGGGGAACTGGGAAGATACTGGCTTTAGTGATTTGCTGGGTCCAGATGTGTTGTGTCTGCAGAGGTGAGGTGCCCTGTGCTGGCTGAGGGTTATTTTGATCGCTTTTCCGTCTTTCCGCTCCGGCC